>CAUYUJ010019397.1:120000-140000 GCA_963575745.1 Prorocentrum cordatum | reverse complement strand
GATAATGTCCCGGGCGAATGGCGTCGTCGCGATGGCGAAAAATCGACCCAGACATGGGGCAGCCTTGCACAATGCCAGAGGCTACCTATAACAAAGCCTGGCACTAGATCGCCCATCATCACGCAGCCCAGCATCGGTAGATAATAGACTTCCAAGAACGCCAGCAGGGGAGGAGGGAGACGAAGACGGCGTGGAACATCAAACATGAATCCCTGCGCCAGCGAGGGGAACGCCTGGGCCACATCGAGCGAGAACAGCACAGGCTGCGAGGCAGAGGCTTGCTCGGAAGAGCTGTGGGCGCGAGCAGCCACGTCGAGCTCTATGATGTTGGTCATGACAGAGCGCTATGCCACAAATCCCCGCTGCGTCCATGGGACACCACGCTCGGCGACCGTTCTCCGCGAAAAGTTGCTAACCGATGCCATGATCTTCACGTCCGTGTTGCGGAGACCGAGAACTTGAAGATTTGCTGCCTTGCGAAGGCACCCCTCCGGATCGGCATCAGATGCATCGGAGCATTTAGGCATGAAGACCTGGAGTGCGTCGGTGGAGTTGGCCAGCAAAGGGTTGCCAAGGAGCTGCCGTTGAATCGCATCAAACAGTAGCTGGGCACCGCGATCATGGACCTGCCAAGCGGCATAGTGGAGCTCGTCCAAGCCGGGTGCGGCAGGACGTGCATGGCGCAAAGCACGACGAACATCCTGCAGCGTCGGAGGCCGAAGATCACGCAAATCATGGGCAAGAACCAAATGTTCAACATAACGTCTCGCAGTGGCCTCTTCGCGAGGTCGAGCTGTGAAGACAGGGGCCCAGTACTGGACCTTGGCGCGAAACATCTCCAGCGCGTCAGTCACGGCACTCCCATCGTCAAGGATGATGCCGTGCAGGTGAAGGGTCTTGCCCTTCGGCGCCCAGATCGTCATCTTGCGCGTGGTGGCCTGTAGCTGGCCACGTAGCTGAGCAGAGCGAGCGTGCTGAGGTTGGTCATTAAGCCGGGCTTGCAGATCGCGTTGGCGACGTTCAGCCGCAGACCATTGGACCTCATTCGACCATGCCACGAAAGCTTCCGAAGAAGTGAGGCTGGCGCGATGCCCCCGAACCGGCGCGAAGTCTTTAGTCAGAGGATGCCCGCGCAAAAGGCGATCAGCGAGGGCAGTGTCATTGCGCCAGACCACTCGCGCAATCGATCGCGCCAGCTGCAATAGCGTCGCCAGATGTCGGGGATCGGCGAAGACGAGCTGGTCACGAGCAAGCCTCGCCATCTCCTTCAAGAAGAGCTCGTGCTCCTCGAGCGCGATCGGCGGAGAGAACGTCGACAAAGCAAGGAAAGGCTCATGCGCGGCAACCAAATTTTTGAAGGTCTTGGAGGTCAAGATGTGGTCGGCGATCGGCAGGCGCTGTGGGTCGCGACGGGCGCGAGGCTCGATGATAAACGTCACCGCTGCGTGGTCGCTGATTTTGCGGGTGTGTACCTCCTCCGGTTGCTGGTGAAGAATAGCATGAAGATGGAATTCGCATCCCACAGCCAGGAACCGCCACGAAACACCGATCGATGAGGGGGATCGTGTTGGTATCGGCCGTGAAATGCGTGCCATGGTCTGCACGTATCTCCAGCATAGTATCCAAGGCCGCACGCCACCGGGGTGCATGAGCACGAAGGTGGCCAGAACGCTCGGCGGCCTGAGGAAGATGAAGGGGTAGATCTGCCACGGGTGCAAAGTTGAAATCACCTACCACTACCAGAAAATGACGATCAAGAGCAAGTTCAGCACGTCGACGGTCTTGCTCAAGTTCGAGAGTGATGAGCCTGACCTGTGCCGTGTTCAAGCCATGGTTATGGATGCTGCATTGGGTAAGCGTGAAGGTGTCGAGACTTTAACCAGGGGCAGCACGCGTCCCGGAATGATGGGGTCGGCCTGGGAGGCATGCGACCATGGCACACCAGGAGGGAGCAGCGTGGCCACGCCGCCACGACGAACACCAGCAGGCCCAGGGAAAAACGAAGACTTGACAGTCACACTCGGCGTGGTCAAGTGAATGAAGCGAACGAGCTGCGCGTGACAACCATGAACTTCCTGAATTGCTATAAGCGAGCGATCTGGGCGTAGAGCACGAAGGTATGGGGCCTTGATGCTGGCTTTGGCCCCTTTGTACTGTAGCAAGGCTTGCGCATTCCACGGCGAGAACGAAAGCGTGGCCATGGGGTCTGTCACACCCCCGGGCCACAGAGCCGACACCAATAGCTTAAAGCAAGCACCATTCTGGGTCCACGCGTCCACCAGAGACCACTGGCTGTAGATGGTCCACCATTTCCTGCTTGTCGTACTCTACGTTGTCCTCGAAGAAGTGCCGATTGAAGTGGAACCGCGCTGGGGCCCGTGGGGGCTGCGGGTCGACCTTGCGGACGTCAACCCAGTTTTGCGAGATGACCGAACGCTCTCTGTCGAAGAACCAAGTGCCACCAGATCGCTGAGTAAGCTCATGCTTGACCTTCTTGCCGGGGACTTCGGAAGCAATCTGCTTCGGCGACTTGTCAGGGCCCAGATGGAGACGCGCTGCCGCTCCAGCAGGGAGGTCCACCACGAACTGGCGCCAGTTGCCGTCCTTGCGGAGATTGCCCAACGTTTGGGCCACCAGGCGCGAAGCTGGGACCAGCGGCCCCCCAAAGACAAGCTCGAAGTGCTGGCCGATGGACTTGCCCTTGAACTGGTACTTGCCGGGGTTGATCCCGATCTCGGTGAGGAATTCGCTGATAGCTGTCTGGACGCTCGCGCCAGGAGCCGGCGCGGTGGCGTAGATGCGAACGATGGGCGGGTCGATTTTGCGGTCGAAGCCGCTCTGCGAGATGTCGATGAGCTTGGCCTCGTCATTGGCCGTCGCCATCTCGCCCTTGAGGAACGTGATGTCCTTGCGAAGTTCCGCAATCGCCGCCTCGTGCTCTTCGATGGAAACCGAGTGCTTCTGGACCCGGAGGGAGAGCTTATCCAGCTGCTGCTGGTAGCGTTTGAACTGCGCCGCAACGGACTCCTGGGCCTTGGCCAGGAGGGGCTTCTCCACCAGTGCGGGCACTGCTGCCAGTCCAGCTCGAACGCCATCAAGCTTCTCCAGCAAGGGAGCCAGCGCCTCATCCACAGAGGAGGCGACTTTGGACTCCATGTCAGAGGTGATGGCGGAAGAGATGGAGGCCTCGAGGGAGCCGAGCTTGGAGCCAACGGTGGCCGAGACCTCGGCGGTGACCAGACGTCGAACTTCAGCGAGGAGCGATCGATCCTCGTGATTGTTGGGATCCTGCTGCAGGCGGTTGCCACCAGCAGCAGCAGCAGGAGGAGGTAGCCCGGAGCTGTCAGCAGCAGCGCCGGCCGCGGGGCCAGCAATGGGCGCGCTAGCCGCTGACATGGGCGAGGGCTCGCGCGAGGCGTGGCGCTTCTGCTTCTTATCAATTTGATCCTCCTTCTTCTCCTTCTTCGGGGTCTTGGGCGGCTTCGCCTCGGGCATGGAGCGGCCCAGCGCGGGGCCGAGGGGGGCGCGCGCGCAGGGAAAGCTGGGGAGCACGGGGGCTTGGAGCCGAAGCTGCGGGGCTCTCAGCCCCCTTAGCGCCCGAACGGGTTCTAAAAGAGCCTTGAGCCAAAATGGCTAATTACGGAGGAGGAAACGGAGGAGGGGGAGGATGATGATGAGGAGGAGAAGGAGACGGAGGAGGAGGAGGAGGAGGAGGAGGAGGAGGAGGACCGGAGCAATCCAACGATGCAGCTACTCCCAAGACCGCTGCTCCCGGGACCTTTCCCGGGGGGAGTGCTGCTCAGAAGCTCGAGGAGACTCTGGCCGTGGCGACGAGGGCCCCTCAAGACGGTGTCCATCTCGATCCTAGTCCATCCGAGGATCATCCCCCCTCGGCCAACATGGTCCATGATCAAGAGCGGCGTCGGCAAGACCCCGCGACATTTTGGCCACGGCCATCGTGCTTTTTCCCTCCACGCTCCCCTCGCCATCGCTCGGACGTCCATTCCCAGTGCATCTCTCGATTTCGTGGCTCTGCTTTTCGAACGACGACCCATGATGCTCCTCGATGGTCCTCGCCGAGAAGAAACGCGCACGCCCGAGCGATGCCCGGCTCTGCCCGGCAGCCTTGGCCCACGCCCGAGGGGCCCACCTCCGGCGCCCCCTGCGCGCCGCTGCTATGCACGAGCGGCGGCCGAGCGTAGTGCGACGGGGAGGGGCGGCACTGCCCGAACGCCTGGAGCCGTCCGCGGCCGCGGGCTTCCGCCGCCGCCTTCGTCGTCCTCGCCTCGGTTGTCGTCGTCGTCGTGGTCGTGGTCGTGGTCGTGGTCGTCGTCGTCGTCGTCGTCGTCGTCGTCGTCGTCGTCGTCGTCGTCGTCGTCGTCGTCGTCGTCGTCGTCTGCGCCCTGCTGCCGCGTCCGCCGCCTACCCCCCTGCTTCCGAGCACAGGGGGGGGGGGCTGGCGAGGGGAGGGCGCGTATGGAGGGGGGGCAGAGAGGGGGGAGGGGGGGGGGGTGGCCTATCACCTCCCCCTCTCTGCCCCTCTCCCCTCCCCTCCCCTCCATCTCGTCTCCCCCCCCCCTCCCCTCCCTCTCATCTCCCTCCCCTCCCTCTCGTCTTACCCCTCCCCTTCCCTCCCCTCTCTCTTGTCCCCCCTGAGCGGGGGACGGGGAAGGAAACGGAGGGAGGAGGCGGAGGATGATAAAGCCGAACGGCCGAGCCGTGGCGGAACTTGACCTCGGCCGCCATTCGGGCAGCACGGGCTGCTTGGAAAGGATGGTCGGGCGGCCTCTTGGGGGCGGCTGCTGCCAGGCGCCCGGGCCGTGGCCTGGCTCCCGTGCCCCTGTGCCGTGCTGCCCCCCCCCACCCCCCCGCGCGGACGGGGCCGCCCTGCCAGCGCAGGACGCCCTCTCCGCCCGCGGGGCCCTCTCGGTCCGCCGGTCGTGGGGCCGGCTGCCCTCGGGGCGCGCAGCTGGCAGTCCCCGGCCGTCCGCCCACGGGCCCGCCCGGCCTGGGACCCGCCCTCCGCCACCACGCCGGGGAGGCACGGGGCGCCCTCTGGCAACCTCGCGCGCAGGGGCCGAATGATGGCGACGGTGTGGCCGGCTGGCCCATCTTAGTGCAGAGGGCGGATCGACGGGACGAAGGGAGGGTACGGCAAACGAACCACAGCATGGTCGGCCCACCCTCATCCTCAACGTGCCTCCCTCCCTCCCTCCCTCCCTCTCGCTCTCTCTCTTACTCTCTCTCTCTCTCTGTCTGTCTCTCTCTGTCTCTCTCTAGATATATATATATATATATATATATATAGTTCTCTCTCTCTTTCTCTCCTTTTGTTTCTTGTTTGTTTCTTCTCTCTCTCTCTCTCGCCTTCTCCCTCGCCCTCGCTCCCTCCCTCTCTCTCCCTCCCTGCCTTTCTCTTTCACTCTCTCCCCCACCCGCCCACCCCCGGCCCTTGCCCCTCCCCCCTCCCCTATCCCTGATCGGCCTGCCCCCCCCTCGACGCGCCCTCCAAGAGGGAAGGACTCAGGATGCCCGGGGCGCCCGGCCCGCCGGGCCCCCCAGGTGGACCCCAGGAGAACCCCGAGGAGAGGCTCGCGAAAAGCCTGGAGCGTCTCGCGCATGCTTCTGCGCTAACCTCTTTGCTGCCCCGGGTGGCTCTGGTCAGGCGCGCCAGAGGCCCCCTCTCTCCAGCGAGCGCCCCAGGGAGGGCTCGGCGGCCCCGGTGTGCGCCAAGATGGCCCCGCCGATACGGCTCCCAACACGCACCCAATGCCACCCAAGGATGGTCCCAGGACGACCCCAAGACGGCACTCCAAGTCCACCCTAATAGGTCCGAAGGGACACCGAGATGGACCCGAGGGCGCTGGATGTGGCCCAAAGAAGCCACATGATGGCCTCAAGAGGCCCACCATCATCCTCACTGCTTGCCCACCCGCCACCCCTACTCCGCCTCCTCCTCCTCCTCGCCCTCCCCTTCCTCGCCTTCCACCCTCCTCCTCGCCCACCCCCTCCTCCACCCCACTCTCCCCCTCCTCCTCCTCCTCCTCCTCCTCCTCCTCCTCCTCCTCCTCCTCCTCCTCCTCCTCCTCCTCCTCCTGTCCCTCCTCCTGTCCCTCGCCGCCTCCCCCGCGCCGGGGCCAGGACACGCGCGCCGCCTGTCTCAGCCGCCCGCACCGCGCAGCCCAAGGGACAGCCGCGGACGCCCACGCTTACTGTACACGGCCTCGCGAGCAGCGCCACGCAAGGCCGTGAGCGGAGCGCCGTCGTGGGCGCACGGCAGCGGCGAGTTCGTCCCTCCCCCCATGCGAGGAGGGGGAGGAGGAGGGGAAGGAGGAGGAGGAGGATGAGGGGAGGGGGAGGGGGGGGAGGAGGGGGAGGAGGAGGCGAGGAGGAGGAGGAGGACGAGGAGGAGGAGGAGGAGGGAAAAGAGGAGGATATGTTCATCATCAGCGCAGCGCGGAGAAAGGGAAGAGATCACCCCTCAGGGCGTGGGGAGAGACTGACCGAATGCGTCACACAAACATGCAGCGACAACTAAGCCTGCATATTATCCTACACAGTTTCGACGCCAAGGCGGAGGAGGACGACGACGAAAAGGAGCAGGAGGGAGGGAAGTGGGGAACTGCACAAACGGAAACAATACCAAGAGGTAATTTCCGCCACTGCTTAGGAAAACACTCTCCCAACAACACTGTGAGAATGCGGAGCGATACGAATCCACCCCAATATCGTATCGGTGATACCAAGCGGAGATGACTGGAGAGCAGTATTATAATACCTACATAATAAACGAATGCGAGGCCATGGCAACACCATCGGCGCGCAGGAGACTACGAGTTCAGCGGATAACTGAATATGGGAGCGGCGAAAGCAGCACGCTTGCAGCATGCTCGAGCAGAGGGAGAAAAGCGAGGGGAGAGAGGGGGAGTGGGGGGAGGAGAGAAGAGAGGATAGCTGCACTTGCCTTTGCCTGCAACCCTTCTGGTTGCCCTGGTGGTGGGTAGGGCCATGCAAGACAACGAACCCCCCACTCCGACGCAGGGACGCGAGAAGCAATCCCGCAAACAGAAAAGGGGGAGGAGGGGAGGAGGGTAACCACGGAACGAGCAGCGTGCATAAGATGCGGTAGATGAAGAAGCGGCGGAAGTAGACGGCGGCAGCCGCTGCTCAGGAAGGCAAGGATCACGTACTCCACAATGTGTTGACGATGCCGGCGAGCGGAGCGTCACAGAAGAGGAGGAATTGAGGAATTGAGGAATTGAGGAAGGAGGAGGAGGAGGAGGAGGAGAAGGGGGAGGAGGAGGAGGAGGAGGAATTGGATGAGGACCCTGGCACGATAGGCTCGGTTGACGGCCATGATCAGGTCAGCATCTAGGTCGCCCAACTTTGCGCCCTCGCGCCCCGCGATCATCCTCGCACCACCGCGCCCTCAAGCCACCCCCTTGGAGAAAAGGGGCAGACGTTCTGGGAGGCCCCATGTCTTCCCGCTCCTGTGTTTCCCCGCGTTCGCCCTTTTCATTGCTTTACCGTTCCCTTTTTCCCCCCCGCTCGGCCAGCCCGCCCTCGTAGGCGTGGGAAGCCTGGGAGGCCCCAGAGCACCTGCGAGGCCTCTGCGAGGCCCTGGGGGTCCCGGGGGCCCCTGGGAGGTACCGGGTGCCAGGACACAGTGCCCGTGTCCAACACGACACCAATCTGCTCAACTGTCTCCGTTTCCAGCACGCCACCCATCTACTAGCCTCCGTCCCCATCGCAAGTCCCAAACACACCACCCATTTCCTACACCGTCTCCGTCTCCAGCACAGCATTCATTTACTCTCCACACCCATCTGCTCAACAGTCTCCGTTTCCAGCACACCATCCATCTACTGCACAGCCTCTGTCCCCAACACACGACCCGTCTCCTGCACATTGCCCGTTTCCAACGCAAGGCCCGTCTACTCAAAGCGCATCCCACTGCAGGAGAGCACCTTTAGAAGTTCTCTTGGAATTTGAGAACTCGGTCCGCCACCTGCCCGCCCGCCTGCCACCCGCCGCTTCGCAACGCTCTCCGTCTCCAATACGCCTCCCATTTGCTGCGCAACCTCCGACCCCAACACAGCACCTATCTCCCTACGCAATCGCCGTTCCCAACGCAACACCCAACTACTCTACGCACCCATCTGCTAAACAGCCTTACGCTGCAAGACAGCACCCCTAGGAATTCAATCATGATATCGACCCCCCGCCCGCCCGCCTGTCGCTCACAGCTCAAATAATCGGCCTCAATCTCCAACGCAACACCGATATACTTTAATTCAACGCGCTACCAATCTACTCAACTGCTTCCGCCTCCAGCACACCATCCTTCTAATGCACAGCCTCCGTCCCCAGCAAAAAGCCCATCTCCTGCACAGTCTCGGTTTCTAATACACTGCCCATCTACCCTACGCACCCACATGCTTAGCATCCGCCCGCTGAAAGAGAGCATCTTGAGAACTTCTATCAAAATCCCGATGCTCAACGGTCTCCGTCTCCAGCACGCCACCCATCTACTGCACAGCCTCCGTCCCCTACATAACGGACACCCCCCACGCAGTCTCCTTTTTCAATGCAACGCCCATCTTCTCTGCGACCCCATCTGCTCACAGGCCTTTCACTGCACGAGAGCATCCTCTGGAGTTCCATTTAAATCTCGACCCGCCGCCCGCCCGCCCGCCGCCGCTCGAGCGCCCGCCAGATACACGGCCTCACTCTCCAACACAACGCCCATATACTAAGCGGCATCATTGTTCAACGCGCCAGCAGCTCACTCAACAGCTCCTGTCCCCAGCACACCGCCCATCTACTGCACAGCCACCGCCCCCAACACAACGCCCATCTCCTACGCAGCCTCCGTTTCCCACGCAACACCCAATTACTCAACGCATCCCTCTACTCAACAGCCTCACACTGCAAGAGAACATCCTTTGGATCTCCATCAAAATTCTGAACAAGCGCCAGCCAGCCCGCCTCCGCCCGCCGCTACTCAGCAGTCTCCGTCTGCAGAGCGCCGCCCATCTAATGCACAACCGCCGCCCCCAACAACACGCCCATCTCCTGCGCAGTCCCCGTTTTCAACACAGCACCCAACTTTCTTACTCTACGCATCCATCTACTCTACAACTGCCCACTGCAAGAGAGTATCCTGAGAACTTCGACTACAATCCCGACCCGCCACCCGCCTGCTCGCCGCCCGTCGCTGCTCAACGGTCACCGTCCCCATTGGGCCACCCATCGACTGCAAGAGAGCATCCAATTGGGTTCTATCAACATCCCGACGCGCCGCTTCCCTGCTGGATCGCGAGCCGCCCTGCCTCCGTCTCCAGCACGCCACCCATCTACTGCACAAGCTCCGTTTCCATCGCAACACCCATCTACTCCTCGCACCCATCTACTCAAAGGCCTCCCACAGCAAGAGAACACCATTAGGAAGCCAATGGAAATCCAGACCAGCCGCCCGCGCTCGACCGCCGCCCGCCGCTGCTCAACGGTCTCCTTCCCCGGCGCACGACCCATCTTCTGCACAACCTCCGCCCCCAACACAGCGCCCATCTCCCGCGCGCTCGCCGTCTCCAGCACGACGCCCATCTACTCTACTCTACTAAGGGCGCCTAACTTCGCGCTCTCGCGCCGCCCCCAGGGGAAAAGAGGAGGATGAGAAGGAATCGAAGCCGCACCGCGAAGCGCGAAGCGCGAATCACTTCGGGTCCTCGAGGGAGCCCTTGTCTACGCACGTACCTACTCAACGGCCTTCTACTGCAAGAGAGCACCCTGAGGCCTGTTATTCAAACCCCTGCCCGCCGCTTGCCTGCCCGACCGCCCATCTACTGCACGGCCCCCGTCCTCAACACAACACCTTTCTCCCACGCGGTTGCCGTCTCCAACGCAACGTCGATCTGCTCCACGAGCAAGCATACTCAACGGCTTTCCAATCCAAGAGAGCATCCTTAGTTCTACAAGGACCTCGACTCGCCGTCCGCGCGCCCGCCCGCCGCTACTCGACTGTCTCCGCCTCCGGCGCACCACCCATCTACTGCACAGCCTCCGCCCCAAACACATACTACCCATCTCCTACAGAGTCCCTGGCCATCGCTCGGACGTCCATTCCCTGTGCTTCTTTGGTTTCGTGCGCGGTTTTTTCGCAGGAAAAAGTGCACACGTCCGAGCGATACCAAGGTCCCCGTCGCCAACACGACGCCCATCCACTCGCGCCCACCCATCTGCTCAACAGCCTTCCACTGCCAGCGGGCATCCTCCGGCCTTCCGTCCAAATCTCGACCCGCCGTCCGCCCGCCCGCCCGCCGAGCGCCGCGCGAAAGCTCTCCGCTGACACAGCCTCGGTCTCCGTCTGAAAAACGCACCATCACCAACATCCTTGCTCAACACGCCACCAGTATCGGGGGGCCACATGCGAACCCTACCCCTACCCCTCACGATTTCTGAGGGGGAGGGTGGGGTTCACTTCCTACCCGCCGCCCGCCCGCCGTCCACCCGCCGCCCGCCGCTACTCAACTGTCGCCGTCTCCACTGCACCACCCACTCATCTACTGCGCGGCCTCCGCCCCCAGCGCAACGCCCATCCACTGCACAGTCTCCCTCTCCAACACAACACCAGTCTGATGAGATCCTGTACGCAACCATCGACTCAACCGCCTTCCGCTGCAAAGGAGCACATGGTAGACGTTTGTGAACATCCCGACCCGCCGCTTGCCTGCCCAACCGCCCGCCGCCCTGTCTCAGTCTCCAGCGCACCACCCATCTACTGCACAGCCTCCGCCCCCAACACAATACCCATCTCCTACACGGTCACCGCCTCCCTCATCCCGATCTTCACCTTCTCCTCCCCGCCCTCCTGTTTCCTGCCTCTCTCTCCCACCCCCTCCCTCCCTCCCTCCTTCCTCTCTCCTCCTTCTCCCGCCCCCTCCTGGGGGGACAACAAGGTGCCGATACCGCTACTTCCTGGACCTCTCCCAGGGCGCATTCTGGCCCGAACCTCGAGGAGAACCCAGCAGTGGCGAAGAGGGCCATCCAGCACGAGGAGCCGCATCGATATTGCTTTTACCTCTGACCTCCTCCTCATGGAGAGGAGGAGAAGAGGGGGAGAGGAGGGAGAGCGGAGGAGAAGAGGAAGGAGGAGGGAGGAGGAAGGGAGGAGGGAGGAGAGGAGGGAGGAGGGAGGAGGGAGGAGGGAGGAGAGGAGGAGAAGAGGAGGGAGGAGAGGAGAGGAAGAGAGGAGGAGGAGAGGAGGATTCCTTCCCAGACATGCGATGCTTTTATGAATTGAATACGCCCCCTGGAACTGGACGTCCCGACCTTTTCCCTTGGGCCGGTTTCTCCTCGCGAAGCGTTTCATGACAGCCCCGGGGCCCGGCGAAGGCACCCGGAGGCTGAAGACGGCCAAAGACCGCGTCCTGTTGTTTGTTTTCCACACGACCAGGGCATGTCTGGGTCCCCCCCTAGCTCGCTACCCCCCTCCTCATGCTCCTGCTCCTCCTCCTCCTCCATCCTCCTCCTCCTCCTCCTCCTCCGCCTCCTCCTCCTCCATCCGCCTCCTCCTCCTCCTCCTCCTCCTCCTCCCCATCCTTGTCAATTCCTTTTCCTTAGAACTAATTTCTCCCTGTCGCACCCCGAGGCCAGACTTTAGGGCGGGCCGGGCGTTTCGCCTGAGACTTCCTCACCATTTACGATTCTGAAGCTTCAAAAGTGACGGCAGTTTCACAGATGGAGGGCGGGTGGTTTTCAACATGTGGGCCCTAGCGCCGCGCACATTCGTTTGAAAGATTCGCAAGAGCTTCACGGATGTTTAAACATTTGCAAGAGCTTCACGGATGGAGGGCGGGTGGTTTTCAAAATCTGGCGCTCGTCTTAGCGCCGCGCACATTCGTTGTAAACAATTACAAGAATTTCACGGATTGAGGGCGGGTCGTTTTCAAAATGTGGTACTCGCCTTAGCGCCGTGCACATTCGTTTGAAACATTTGCAAGAGCTTCACGGATTGAGGGCGGTTCCTTTTCAAAATGTGGCTTTCGCCTTGGCGCCGCGCACATTCGTTCATAACATTTGAAATCGTTTCACGCATTCCCTCCCCCTCCTCCCCCTCCTCCTCCTCCCCCTCCTCCCCCTCCTCCCTCCCTCCCCCTCGTCCCTCCCCCTCCCCAGGCCGGGGGATTGTGGAGTCTCTCGCCGTCCCAGATGTTTTTTTACGAGCTTGCACCCTTCTCTTCATCAGTATGCTTATCTTGCCTCTCTCTCTGTGTAATTTTTTTTTATATATATATATATATATATATATATATATATATATATGTACATGTGAATCGATGCACTCCTTCCATAAGTTGTACCGTTATTCTGCCAGCCTCTTCAAATAACAGATGCCGATGTGACACCAATACATTGCCAACAAAAGCCAATGCAATGCCACTTGGGGTTGATTTTCTTCCGGTGGATTTCAATAAGAAATGTTCTGTGGATGATGTCATGACGAATCCTGACTCGGAGGATGTCGATAGGAATGCCTCTGTGGAGGGTTTCGACAGGAATCCTCATTTGGAAAGTTTCACTCGGAATCCTTCTTGTGGAGGTTTCAATCGGAACCCTTCTTGTGGAGGCTTTCAAGAGGAGTCCTTCTGCGGAGAGAGCCGCGAGGACTCGTCAGCGCAATGCCAGCGCAATGCCAAAGCAGTGCCAACGCAATGCCACACCAATGCCAAGGCGACCCCAATCCAATGCCAATGCTATGTCAATTGAAGCAATCCTTTGCGGCAGATTTCTTCGGGGGGTTGTAATAAGAATACTTCTGCGAAGGGAGGCATTGGAACTCGCCAGCGCGTTGCCAGCGCACTGCCAAAGCAGTGAGAACGCAATGCTAGTGCAATGCCAATGCGATCTCAAATCCAATGCCAATGCCATGTCGTTGGGGGCAATCCTTTGTTGTCAAAAGGAATCCTTTCCTGCGGGGGGGTTCAATAGGAATCCTTCTGCGAAGGGAGGCGTTAGGACTCGCCAGCGCAATGCTAAAGCAGTGCCAACGCAATGCCAATGGAGGCAATCAGTTGTGGTAGATTTCAATAGGAATCCTCCTGTGGGTTGCAATAGGAATCCTTCTTCGAAGGGGGGCGTTGGAACTCGCCAGCGCCATGCCAGAGCAATGCCAAAGCAGTGCCACCGCAATGCCAACGAAGTGCCAATGCGGTCCCAAATCCGATGCCGATGCAATGTCGTTCGGGGCAAACCTTCGTGGTAGATTTCAAACGGAAACATTTTTTTGCGGAGGGTTTCAATAGGAATCCTTCTGCGAAGGGGGGCGCTAAGACTCGCCAGCGCAATGCTAAACCAGTGCCAACGCAATGCCAAACCAATGCCAAGGCGACCCCAACCCAATGCCAATTGGGGCAATCCTTCGTGGTAGATTTCAATCGGAATCCTTTTTGTGGAGGGTTGCAATAGGAATCCTTCTGCGAAGGGGGGCATTCGGACTCGGCAGCGCAATGCCAGAGCAATGCTGAAACAGTGCCAACGCAATGCCAGCGCAATGCCAATGCGATCCCAAATCCGATGCCAATGCAATGCCGTTGGGGGCAATCCTTCGCGGTGGATTTCAATGGGAATCCTTCTTCTGGGGGTTGCAATATGAATCTTTCTGCGAAGGGAGGCGTTAGGAATCGCCAGCGCAATGCCAGCGCATTTCCAACGCAATGCCAACACAATGTTAAACCAATGCCGATTAGGGGCATCCTTCTGGGATGATGTCATTGCGAACCCATGTTCGGAAGATTTCAATAGGAATCCTTATGTGAAGGGCTTCGAATGCGATCCTTCTGTGGAGGATTTCAAGTTGAATCCTTCGTGGGTGTGTGGGAGGCGTCGCTAAGCATCCTTCTTGTTGGGGTGGATTAATAAGAATTTCCCTGTGGAGCGTCCGATTAGGACTCGTCAGCGCAATGCCAAAGCAGTGCCAACGCAATGCAAAAACCAATGCCATGGTGATCCCAATCCAATGCCAATGCATCGCCAATGGAAGCAATCCTATGCGGTAGATTTCGATAGGAATCCTTCTGTGGAGGGTTTCCATCGGAATCCTTCTGCGAAAAGGGTAATCAGGACTCGCCAGCGCATTGTCAGCGCATGCCAACGCAGTGCCAACGCAATGTCAGCGCAATGCGAAGGCGATCCCAACCCAATGCCAATGCAATGCCAATTGGGGAAATCTTTTTTGTGGTAGATTCCAATAGGAATCCTTCAGTGGAAGGCTTCGCATGGAATCCTTATGTGGGGGATTTCAATATGAACCCTTTTTATGGAGGGTTTCAATAGAAGTCCATTCTTATAGGGGGTTTCAATGGGAGTCCTTCTGTGGAGGGTTCCATCAGGATTCGCCCACGCAATGCTTGCGAAGTGCCAGCGCAATGCCAACGCACTGCAAAACAAAATTCCAGCGCAATACCAAACCAATTCCAGCGCAATGCTAACGGGGGGATTCTTTATTCGGAGCATCTCAATAGCAATCCTTCTGCAGGTGATTCCAGTAGGAATGCTTGTGGAGGGTTTCGATAGGAATCCTCTTGTGGAGTATTTCACTATGAACCCTTCTTGTGGGGGCTGTCAATCGGAATCCTTCCAGAGGTGAGGGCAGATGAGGCAACGTCGGATTTTTTTTTTTTGCCGCCGCCCCCCCCCCAGGGGATAAACAAATCGGCTTCGCCTTTTTTTCGGGGTGGAGGAGGCGAAGGACAAAAAGATCTGGGGCCTCCCTCTCCTGCTCCCCTACCTCCCTCCCACCCCCCTCTACCCCACCCCAACAACAAAAACAAAAAACAAAAAAAAACGGGAGGCAGCACACCTTTGTTTGTTTATTATTATTTTTGGGGCTGGAGAGGGGGTGCAGGAGAAGCAAACAGTTCGATTATGTTGGAAGGAGGAGGAGGAGAAGGAGGAGGAGGAGGAGGAGGAGAGAAGGAGGAAGAGGAGGAGTAGGCGAAGGGGAAAACAGAGGGAGAGGGGGAGGAGAAGGAGGAGAAGGAAGAAGAGGAATAATGTTCGAACACTTCACGGACAACTATACGGAAACACTCGTCGAAGGGCGAGGGACTCCACAATCTCCTGTTCTCTCCTCCTCCTCCTCCTCCTCCTCCTCCTCCTCCTCCATCCCTCCCAGGCCCTCGCCGCGCACCCCCCACCAGGGGCGCGCGGGATGCCGCTCAGCGACGCCGCGCGGCGGCCCGCAGGGTGGCCACCGCCGCCGCCGCCGTGAGGCCTGCCCGTCGCCGGCGGAGGTGGAGGAGCAGCAGAGGGAGGAGGGGTAAGGGGGGAGGGGGAGGGGCAGGCTAGGTGCGCTCGCGTCATATCTGACGTCTTACCCCTCCCTCCCATCCCTTACCATGGCGTAGATCCCCTCTCTATTCGCACAATCGGATGTCGTAGCATGGCATAGCATTACACGGCATAACATGGTGTTGAAGACTAACGCGTAACATGACATAGCATGGCGTGGTGACACCTCAAAGCGGGGGGGAGGAGGGGGGCTTCTGCGGTCCCAAAAATCAACGAATCGACACCGAATGTGGAATCACTTCCAATTGTTCTTTCGGGGTGCATTTTCTAGATTTAGGGGCCTCTTTGGAAGGACCGGAAACCATGCCGTGGCATGGCGCTGGAAGTAATGATGCCAGCGCTGCAGCGGGAGCACGATTCGGAACGAGCGGAAGCGCGGAAATGAAGCAAGCGCTGCAGCGGGTGCACGATTCGCAACGAGCGGCAGCCCGAAAATGAGGCCAGCGCTTCAGCGAGAACAACAATTTGAATCAAAGTCCAAGCGCGGAAGCGCGGAAATGAGGACGCGAAGCCTGACATAGCATGGCGTGGCGACGCCCCAAAGTGGGGGGGTTCTGCGGCCCCAAAAATCAACGAATCGGCACCTAATGTGGAATCACTTCCGATGTTTTTTCCAGGGGGCATTTTCTAGATTTTGGGGCCTACTTGGAAGAAATCAAAGCCATGGCGTGATATGGCGCGCTGGAAATAATGACACCCGCGCTACAGCGGAGCACGATTCGGAACGAGCGGAAGCGCGGAAATGAGGCCAGCGCTGCAGCGGGAGCACCATTCGCAACGAGCGGTAGCCCGACAATGAAGCCAACGCCTCAGCGAGAGCAGCATTTTGAACAAAAACCCAATCGCGGAGGCGCGGAAATGAGGACGCGTAACCTGACATAGACTGGCGTGGCGATGCCCCCACGGGGGGGGTTCTGCGGCCCAACAAATCAACGAATCGGCACCGAATGTGGAATCACTTCCGATGGTTGATTCGGAAGGCATTTTCTAGATTTTGGGGCCTATTTGGAAGGACCGAAAAACATGCCGTGGCATGGCGCTGGAAATAATGACGCCAGCGCTACAGCGGGAGCACGATTCGGAACGAGCGGAAGCGCGGAAATGAGGCCAGCGCTGCAGCAGGAGCACGATTCGGAACGAGCGGTAGCCCGAGAATGAAGGCAGCGCTTCGGCGAGAGCACCATTTTGAAAAAAGCCCACGCGAAAACCCCCAAGCGAAAACCCAACTCCCGGGAATTCTGTGTAAAAAACCGTACGCGCAGGAGGGCCGAACAATCCCCGGACGCCACCAGGGGAGAGAGGAGAGTAGTAGTCGTATTGGTAAATTGTGAAGGGGAGGCGAGGAGGAGGAAGAGGAAGAGCAAGAGAAAGAGGAGGCGAAGGAGGAGAAGGAGGAGGAGGCGGAGAAGGAGGAGGAGGCAGGAGGAGGAGGAGGAGGAGGAGGAGGAGGAGGAGGAGGAGGAGGTAGGAGGGGGAGGAAGAGGACGAGGAAAAGAGCATATGAGGAGGAGGAGCAGAGGGAGGAGGGGTAGAGGGGGAGGAGGAGGGGAAGGGGAGGTTAGGAGGAGGAGGAGGCGGAGGAGGAGGAGGAAGCGGACAAGGAAAGACGAGGATGATGTGCGGGAGGAGGAGGAGGAGGTGGAGGAGGAGGAGGTGGAGGTGGGAAAGGCGAGGAAGAAGAGGACGAGGAAACGAGGCCAGGAGGATGGGGTGGAGGACATGGGGGGACGAGGGAGGGGGAAGACGAGGAAGAGGCACGAGGGAGGGGTTCTCCGTCCCTCGTGCCAATCCTTCGCCCTCGACAATCACGGACGTCTTGAGCCCTTCGCGGGCCTCCCGGGGGCCTCCGGGGACGTCCGGTGACCTCCGGGGGTCAGGGCCCAGGGCAGCAGCAGAACTCCCCAAGTCGCCATCCTCCGTCCCTCCCTGTGGAAAAGATGCTCCTTTCCGTCATTCTCCTCCTCTTCCTCCTCCTCCTTCTCCTCCTTGTTCTCCTCCTCCTTGTTCTCCTCCTCCTCCTCCTCCTCCTCCTCCTCCTCCTCCTCCTGCTCGTCCTTCTCCTCCTCGTCTGGCGCGTCCAGGTCGACTTCATCCTCCTCCTCCTCCCCCCCCTCCTCCTCCTCCCCCTCCTCCTCCTCCTCCTCCTCCTCCGCCTGCGCTTCCTCCTCCTTCCCCTCTTACTCGTCCCCCTCGGGAGGGGGGATGCAGGAAAGCCTCCCAAATGGAGTCCGAGAGATGGGGTCGGGGGATCACGCTGCATCGGCGCCGTCGGCGTGGAGAAAAACTGGCTCCACGTCGAGCCGCATCGCCGATGCATCGGCGATGATGCGAGATCCTCCGACCATATTTGCTCCGGCCCCATTTGGCAGGCCTAGAAAGAATGGCCAGGAGGACGGTGAGAAGAGGAGGATACCGCTAAGAACATGGAGGCTGAAGCGACAAGTAATGAAATTGCGTAACTGACGTCGGCTGGTAAGACGACAAGGAAAGACGACGATCAATGTGACAAATAACGGCCAACACGCGACCAGCGACTGTCCGGGCACCAGCTGGTATCATGGATGGCCAGACAAAGCTTACAACGCACGTGGCAAACCAACGTGGCCCGAAATCTCATATCGCATGCGACTCCCGGCACAATGCCGGCGTCAAGCGAGAACGAGATCCGTCGGACAGGTCCAGCAGTCCAGCACCGAGCCGTCGATTCGTCGATGACTTCTACAGTCGGGGACTGTGGCTCAAGCGTGTCGCGGCGGCGGCCCCACGCCCTGCCGTGCAAACCGGTGGCGCGTCGCTTCGCTCCGAGGGGGGCTGGGCCAGGACGGGCTCGGGATGCCGACGCTCGGGAACCGGGACGTGGGCGGCGTGCCGCGCCCCAGCGTGGCGGGCCAGAGCCAGCCGCGCGGCAGGCGAGCCAAAAGTGCCCGACCGCGGCAAGAAGGCCGTCGACCGCCAGTGCAACAAAGCAAGCCGCAAGCCGCATCTCGCAAGCACGGTGGATACGCGACCAAGGACTGCAACATTCGAGACACGTTGCGCATCAGTGTTTCCAGGCGCATGCCCGCAGTGCACGGCAAACTCACCGATTCCTATGTTGAGAACAAAGTCGAGATTTCGAGACACGAGCATGGACGCGTGCGAGCCCATGTGGCCATGTGACTTCGGCCTAAACTTCGGCCTGCATCGCTCGGAACCAACGCAATTCCGACAACCATGTACATTCACCTCATAGGCCACCCTTCGGATGATCTTTAGGGGGGGATGGGAGCAGGTGTCGGTTTCCGATTGCCGTCCGATCGGATCCGCAATCTACCCATCTCTCGACCTCGCTAACTGGGTATCAAGCCCTTCCGCTTGACCCTCGTCTGGCTCCAAGTCCACGGGGGAGGCGCAGAGGAGTCCAAGACGAGGGGGAGATGCTGCTTCTTTCCCCCCCTCCTCACAAGAGACGGGGGAGGAGGAGGAGGAGGAGGAGGAGGAGGAGGAGGAGGAGGAGGAGGAGGAGGAGGGGAGGAGGAGGAGGAGGAGGAGGAGAGGAGGAGGAGGAGGAGGAGGAGGGGAGGAGGAAGAGGGAGAGGAGGAGGAGGAGGAGGAGGAGGAGGAGGAGCGGCAGCAGCAGCAGCAGCAGCAACACCGCTGGACAACCCATCATCACCATTCGGATGGCAAACAGCGGGGCCCGATGTCAGGAGCACGTTTAAGTTCAACCTTTCCTGTTTGATCAAGAAAGCGTGCTACACGTGCGCATACACCTCCCCCCAAACTTCCTCCTCCTCCTCTCCTCCTCCTCCTCCTCCTCCTCCCTCCCACCGTCCCCAAAAGCCGCAAGCGGCCAAACCTTCCGTCGTGATTTTTGTTCACCGCGCGAGCATGTCTAGGCCTCCTCCTCCTCCTCCTCCTCCTCCTCCTCCTCCTCCTCATCCAACTGGCCCCAGGCCCCGGCCCTGGCTCCGACCCCGGCCCCCCGGCCCCCTGGTCCCGGCCCCGGCCCCGGCCCCGGCCCCGGCCTCGGCCCCGGCCCCGGTTTCGGCCCCGACCCTGGCTGAAGGGGCCCCAGGGCACACAAATAAATACACACGAATGAAAAGATTCCCCATATTTTCATACATTTTCTGGGTTTTTGCCTTCCCCCCCACTTCCCATATTTTCCCCTATATTTTCCTGGGACTCGACGATGAATTGTGTCTGTGTGTTTTTTTCCCTCCTGACTGGCCCCAGCCCTGGCCCGCGTCGTCAGCCGTTCCACATCATCATCGTCGTCATCGGTCGTCGCCGCTGGTCGTCGGTCGTCGGCCATCGCTCGCCGTGAATTGTCTATCGTCGTGATCCTCGCCCCCGTTGCTGTCGGTCCTCGTCGATGGTCGACGATATTCCGTCGACATTCGGCGTTCGTCGTGTCTTCGTCGCCGAAGTCTTCGACAGCGTCGGGAACGCCCTGGATCGGCGGCACTGGCCGGAGGCCACTACAATATTTCACAGTGCTCGTAACAGGTCGCCTAAGCGAACCTTGGGGGATCATGCGCCCGCTCCACCCACATGAATCCATTCAGCACCTCCTCATCATTTCGTCGTCGTTATCCTCCTCCTCTCCTCCGCCTCCTCCTCCTCCTCCTCCTCATCCTCGTCCCACTCCTCCTCATCCCCCTCCT
>CAUYUJ010019397.1:40000-115000 GCA_963575745.1 Prorocentrum cordatum | reverse complement strand
AGCCTGAATCGCCATGCAAGTGCACTTATCTTGTCGGAGTCGGCATTTGATATGTGATGTTGCGTGGACTTTGTTGCAGCTTGCGCGTAATAGTGTCGCGGGGCCGCAGTTGTATGTTGGTCGACACTTGGGCACGTTGCATGGGAGACCACATATGCCATCAACCATATTTGGGCGATCAGGGCACATGCTGGCGCACCACATTGGCTTACGCACAGATCTGATACAGTGGCTCGTCGCCTTCTCTTCTGCTTCGGCCCCAATCAGCTCTGGGTGCTGCGTGGGGCGAAGCTGTTTGATATATACATCGTGTTCGCGTTGAACGTGGCCGTCCTCGGTCTTGGTGCATCGTGCGGCGCAATGTGTGTAGCTGTGCTTTTTGGGCTCAAGGGTGCCGAACGTACCGTCTACGAATTTGACGTATCTGTCAACAATGTCCTCCACTCCTGCCCTATTCCTGTCGCCTGCGCGTTTAGCTCAGGAGGTTTGAGCTTGTTCGAAGTCCTCGCCGTAGAAAGTTAGTCTGAGCCCGAAGCCCCTCGTGATGGACCTGGTTTTCAACGCAAACGCCCTGGGGGCGTCCTCGGTGCCGGTGCCCGGCATTTGGCGCACAGCGCCTCGACTCGCCATAAGACGCGAAGCCTGGTGGAAACCGCATCACCGAGGCCGAGAAGTGCGATGCATTCGGCACGTTCATGTCCATCAGTGGACGCAGCTAACGCGATAAGTCCGGCCCTGCGAGAAAGCCTTGTCAATGCCCATGGGCGCAACGATCCGGGTCTTCTTGCACGCTGCCGCGCAGGCTAGCCATCGCCGACGCGCTCGCCTGGCCGTGCCTGAAAAGGTCTCAACGTCGAAGGCTCCGACATCAGTGCGTCCGCGAAGTACGAGGCACACTCCCACGGCGCGGCCCATCTCGCAAATTTCGTCCTTCAAGAGCTGCAATGTGCACACGTACCTTGATGTCGCGATGATCGTCGCGCTCTGAGCTCCTGCATGTTGAAGTAGTTATTGCCGAACCAAATCATCAATTCAGCGTGCGAATATGAGGATAGATTAACAAGGTTAGTCTGCATTTCGGTTTTCGCAAGGAGGTCGTCTCTCTTGGCGACGCCAGCTCTCTTGGGCGCGGCTGACACATGCACGCGCGCAGTCTACATCTGGCCGTGGCGATGAAACTTGTGCGGTTGCTCCGCCAGGGCAAACTTAGACATGCCAGAAGTGGGGCATAATTCTACGCGCGGCCCATGTTCGCCCGAGGCTAGAACGTCAGTCTCGTCGAATTCGGCCGCGGGGGGACGACTCCTGGTAACGGCCCGTTTTCGGCATGTGTCCGTGCTCCTCACTGGCTCCAAATACAAGCGCGCGATTTTCGGCAAGCATCTCGACGGGCACAGCGAATAAGGATTCCAATGGAGTTCCCCCTGGGAATATCTTGTCTTCGATCTCGAAGTTAAATTTTCCATGGTTCCAAGATGCGCGCTTCCAAGTCTGTCTCCGATTCCTCATGGATTGTCGGGGGTCAGTTGCAGGGGCCGAGGGCATCCCCTCCTCCTGAACGCGGCCGCTCGATAGTAGCGCGTCAGCCAGCTCCTCAAACTTAGATAGGTGTTCGTCTCAGCCTGCTCAAGGTTTCGAGGGCTCGAGGCATTGGGTGATACGTGCACGCGCATATCAAGTAATGTCAAGGATGTAAGGGGCTGTGCCATAGAAGTGGAATCCTGGTGTAACGTCGCTGTCGCAAAATACCCGCGTGCATATGTCAACACATGGTACTGCGGATAGACTTAAGATAATGTTTGGCCAAACGCGCGGTTGTTGCGTTTGTAATCCGGAAGCAGGTCCTGGCGAAACATTGCAAGGCTAAGTGTACCTTAGGCGAGAGTCTACTCGCCGTGGTCATCCGCAGGTGGCCCTGCTTGGTTGGCAGATAGCCGAACACCATAGCAAGTTGCCCCGCAGGGAAACTCGCAATGAACGCCAACGCGGTCCTCATGGCCGTTGTGTCGGAGCCTATCTCGCGGACGCTGAATACTTCAACATACAATGTGCGACGTAGATCTGGGTACAATGCTATAACTTCCCGGCCGCCGACCTGCGCAACTGCCTGACCTCGGTCCGGGCAGTTTCGTGCGATTGGGCATGGTCCGTTCCATCCTCCCCAGTCGTCCTTTGCGGTGGTCGGTCAACGGTTGTCTACGAAATCACCTGGTTGATAGTTGTGTTGTCCAACCGGTGTCTTCTTTGTGCGCAAGGCTCGGCTAGCCTTGGCTACTGCCGTGGCCTGTGTAATGGCCTCGATGCTTACCTCCCTGATCCGCGATTGTGATCGGACGTTGCCACCCCATGCTCGCGATCTATCACCGGAAGGTCCGGGAAGCAAGCCGGTTGTCGGTCATATTGTGCCTGATATAAAAACACGCCGTTACACGTAGCACCCCGCAATTGCGGATAAGAGTGAAGGGACGGGCGCGGGCGACGCGGGCGTCGAGCCGGCGGACCTCGTGGCCTTCGCCTTCCCTGTCGATGGCGCCCTCCTCCTCCTCCTCCTCCTCCTCCTCCTCCTCTTCCTCCTCCTCCTGATCCTGCTCCTCCTCCTCATCTTCCTCGTCTGCGTCCTCGTCCTCATCGTCGTCGTCGTGCTCTGACAAGTTCAGCGCGGGGGGGGGTCGCTGGTGGGCCACCCGGAACGAATGCAAAAACAGCCCGCCTCAGGCGCCGAATTTGTGGCTTGTTCAATGAACGTAGTTTGGGTCGCGGGTGGGTCGCGGGTTCCACCTCCACCTGGAATCTATTCAAAAACAGCCCGCCGCAGGTGCCGAACATTTTGATTTGTACACTGAGCGCGGTTTGGGTCGCAGGTTCTCCACCTGGAACGAATGCAAAAGGAACCAGCCGCAGGCGCCGAAGTTTTGACTTGTTCAGTGAACGTAGTTTGGGTCGCGGGTGGGTCGCGGGCTCTCCACTTCCACCTGGAAGGAATTCAAAAACAGCCCGCCGCAGGCGCCGAAAATTTGGATTTGCACACTGAACGCGGTTTGGGTCGCGGGTGGGTCGCAGGCTCTCCACCTGGAACGAATGCAAAGGAGGCCCGCCGCAGGCGCCGAAATTTTTTGGCAGGTCGCGGGGTGGGTCGCGGGTGGGTCGCGGTGGGTCGCGGGTGGGTCGCGGTCGCGTTTGGGTCGCGGGTGGGTCGCAGGCTCTCCACCTGGAACAAATTTAAAAGAAACCCGCCGCGGGCGCCAAAAATTTTGGGTGGGTCGATGGGTGGTCGCGGGTGGGTCGCGGGTGGGTCGAGTGGGTCGCGGTGGGTTGCGGGTGGGTCGCGGGTGGGTCGCGGGGTGGGTCGCTGGTGGGTCGCGGGTGGGTCGCGGGTGGGTCGCTGGCGGGGTTCGGGGTGGGTCGCGGGCGGGTCGCGGGGTGGGTCGCGGGTGGGTCGCGGGTGGGTCGCGGGTGGGTCGCGGGGTGGGTCGCGGGTGGGTCGCGGGGTGGGTCGCGGGTGGTCGCGGGTGTGTCGCGGGGTGGGTCGCGGGTGGGTCGCGGGGTGGGTCGCGGGTGGGACGACGATCAACAACAAACAATAACAACAGCAGCAACAACAACAACAACAATAACAACAACAACAACAATAATAATCCGCATTGCGGAATTCCACCTCAGCCACGCCCTCAAGGACAATGAATGCCCGTTCGGTTCAGGCCCCTCACTCTGATAACGTAAAACGTAAATGCACTACAAACAAATAGGCCTTCGCGCAGTAGTCGTGAAAATACTAAAGGAATATTAAACCTCGTGCGTTCCTCTTCCATAACATGTAGAGTGTGTCGTAGAATGCCGTTGCGTGCTTCGATGGTAATGGCATGATGGCCTCTGGCGCGGATGCGAAGCTCCGCGCTTTTGGCTTTCAGTATAGACATAGCGGTGTCGTTGTTCAAGGCCCCTTCCCAATCTGAGAAGAGCGCCTTAACTGGGCAGTTTTGCGTCCAGCATTGGTGATAGGCGTCGAGGATAGCATGCATCGTCTTGTCGGTTACCTGTTGGCCCGCTGCCCATCGAACACATCGAATCGATCGACGATGTGTAGCGCAGCATATTGCTTGTAGAAGACCAATTCGCAGTCAACTTCGTCATTGAAGCTACCTGGGATGCTAATGGATGGCATCATTGTGTTCCCAGGTTTCTCCCAGGCTCGACACTCACGACATGGGTCCCACACGCCTAGTATCGTGTTGAGGAGTACGATATCCAACTCCACCTTTGGCAGGAGCATGCGCGCCTTCGGCTCTGAAGCGCGATGCCATCGCAGGTGGAACTTACGAAATTCCTTAACGACAAGAGCTGGGTCAAAACTACGTAGGTTTTGGAGACTCACCTGGATGTCTAGCCGAATCCAATATGGTTGCCTCGCACGCGGCCGCGCTTCAGCCTCAGGCCGAGGCGGGGGCGCCACTGCGCCGCCATGTTCGCGTCCACGTCGGCCTACGACCCTCGGTGCGTCAATGGAGCTGCCGGCGCCGCTTCATCCTGCCCCGTGGACTCCTCGAGTCACGTCATAGCTGCCAGCGCCCGCTGTCGGATCAGCGCCGCCGAGATTTCTTCGCGTAGGTAGAGGTACACGTGGCCGTGCACTCGGGGGTGCAAGTGGCGCTGCTGGCGCAGCTTCAGCCTGTGCAGGTGCAGCCGGTGGGCCCTGACTAAAGTGATCTGGCACTTGCCAGGGCTTGGCAAATCGACATTTGCCTTGTAATAGCAAGATAGCCCTGCTTGTTAGCACCATCGTCCTTCGTTCAACTTGGAGTCCAAGTGGCGCGGTTCGTTGTCGAATCACCAGCATTGTCGTGAGTTGCGGTTGTGTCGTGTCGACGCATTTGGTGCATCCCAGCCCTCGAGACATTGGTCGGGGGATGATTGTGCCAGAGGCCATCTAGATGGTCCTAGAAGCCTCTGGGACACGACATGAGCGCTCCAAGACGCCCCAAATGGCCCCAAGACGGCCCAAGAGGCCCCAACGAAGCCCCATGAGCGCTCCAAGATGTCCCCAAAGAGGGCGAAAAGAAACAAAAGTCTGTTATTACAGCTTTTTCGCGCTCTCGCGTTCTCGGGCTTCCGAAGCTCCAAGATGACCCCAGGAGCTCCCAAGGCCGCCCCCAGACGGCTTGAAAGGCCCCCAAGAGGACCCCAAGACGGTCCAAACGGCCCCAGAGGCGCCCAAGATCGCCCAAGAGGGCACCAAGACGGCCCTAAGAGGAGCCCAAGAGAGGGAACACGAACTACCAATTCGAGCCTTCCGCCCCAAGAGGCCCCCTGGAAGCCCGACGAGGTCCCCACAGAGAGTCCAGGAGGCCCCCTGGAGGGCCCACGAGGCCCCCAAGAGGCCCCAAAAGGAGGCCCGAAGAGGCCCCCAAACGGCCCCCAAGAGGCCCCAAGAGGCCACGAACGCGCAGGCAAACATAGGCAAACGCCTGCGATGGCACAATACGGGCTGGCGGACCGACGAAATGAGCGAAACGCTGAAAGAACTCCTCCCTGGCGCGCCCCGAGGCCGGTCGATCGGTTATCCGACCCCTACGGTGGAGGCTTTAGATAAGGATATCTTCGATAAGGAACCCAGGGTCTCGCGACCGATGGGCGGCCGAACGTGGGCCACCTACCTCGCCTTGAAACAATGAGGAATGCGCCAAGGTCTGGGCCCCAGGAGGACGTTCCTTATTCAATGCCGCCGCTGTATCCCCAACGGCGTGGCCTGAGCCCCACTGGCCCATTTACCCTCCTAGATGGGGATGTAGCCTGTTCCCTTCGGGTTTCGAGGGGTCTATCTCCAGCTGGCGTGCTAAGATGGTGGGAGTCTGGATGGGGACGGGGATGGGGATTGCTCGTCGTCGTCGGCGGCGGCGGCGACGTCGTCGTCGTCGTCGTCATCGTCGTCGCCAGCGTCGTCGTCGGCGGCGGCGTCGTCGTCCTCGTCGTCGTCCTCGTCGCCGTCGGCGGCGTCGTCGTCGCCGTCGCCGTCGTCGTCGTCGCCGGCGTCGTCGTCGTCGGCGGCGTCGGAGCCTCGGACCTCTGGGCCGCCTCGGCCTTGGGCGGCCGCCCCTCCGAGCCGCCCCCCGGCCGCCGCGCCCGCGCCCGCGGGCGCCGCGCCGCCCGGGCCGCCCACCGGCCGGGGCTCGGGCCGGGGCGAACGGGGGGGATAGCAAAGGGGGGGGGGGTTGAGAATCAGCTCACGGGAAAATCAGCTATAGCTGATTTTTCCCGGCGCCGGAGGGGGCCATGTATCGAGGAATGGGCCCCTCGGTGGGGCCGAAACCAGCTGCATGCAGCAGATTTCGTAACCTCCCTTTTCCCGATCCCCCCCTTTCGTACGGCCCGAGGGGCGGGGACGGCCCGGCGCCGCGCTCCGACGCTTTTTTTGTGCACGGCCACCCGGGGCCATTGACCCAGACCCCCTCGGGCAATTGAAAGGCATCATGGCGGGACTCGTTGTTCCTGATTTTCGGCCACAGGGGGCCCTCACCGGGCCTCGGGACCGTCTAGAAACGACTCGGGTTGAGAAACCGGTCCTGGGGAATGGGTCGAGGACTCTGGGGATCGACGTAGTGAAAAAAATCATGACGTCGGGGGTCTGGGAAGATGGTGCAGGACGAGGATGTCTGAGGAGGGGCAAGGGGGGGAGGGCGACATGAGGATGCAGAGCGGAGTCAGAAGGATGCGGAATGGAATGGGACAGAGAGGAAGACGGCGAGGCATGAAGGAACGCGGCGCGACCCCGAATCAGGGGAAAGCTTCCTGTTGCGTGGGCGCAGTGCTTGGCACTGCTTGGCGTTACTGGGCAAGACCCGGCCTGGGGAACCTGGGGAACCCCGAGGAGCGTCACTGCAAAGAAACAAGACCGACGAACCCGAGGAGGGCACTGCAAAGAAAAAAAAACCTAGGAACCCTGGGAAGATCCGGGGAACGGGCAACGAAAGAATCCGAGACGCAAATTATTAACCGAATAGGAACCCTGAGGCAAGCCTAATTGGCATGTCTGTAGGACTACCGGTAGCCATAGACAACGTGTGGTGGACCTCCAACCGGAGTGCGCTCACGATGCCGTCTCGCTCCTCGTCGGCCGCAGCCCGCGTGGGCTGGTGCTCCTCCGCCGCCTCGGCCGCGCGCTCGCGCGGCCGTGGGCTCCCTGCCCCAGGCCGCGGCCGCGGCGGCCTCCTCCTGCTGCTCCTGCTCGGCGCTGAGATCCAGGCACGGCGGCCGCTGCGGCCGCACGGCGGCCCCGCCCGCTGCACCGCTCGCGCTGCACCGCTCTCGCTGAGCGGCCTCTGCCCTCGCACGGCGGCCTCCTCCCTGCGCTGCTCACGCCCCCGGCCGCGACGGCCCTGGGGCCGCCAGCCGCTGCAGCTGCCGCCTGCAGAGGCCTCTCCCAGATGGGACCTCAGCAGATGGGGCCAGAGGGTCGTGCCGCATCGCCGATGCATCGCCGATGCGCCCGCGACGCCGACGAGGCATCGGCGACACCGGCGTGGAGCAAATCGGGCTCCACACCGAGCCGCATCGCCGATGCACTGGCGATGCATCGGCGATGCGGCGCGACCCTGTGGAAGCCTATATATATATATATATATATATATATATGAGGAGAGGAGAGAGAGAGAGAGAGAGAGAGAGAGCGTGATCCACCGCCGCTTTACTGTGGAAAATTGCCGCCCTTTTCTCTCCGGAGCCCCCCACCCCCTCGAAATCCCCCCCCCCCCCCCCCCCCCCCCCCCCCGTGCTGGACTCCTCCTCCCTGGCCACACCCCCCCCTCCCCCTCCACCCTCCCCCCCCCCCTCGAACTCGAAAACGGGGGGGGGTCACTACCGGTTCGAAACCCCCCCCCCTCAACCCCCCCCTCGAAAACCGGAGAGGGGGGGGTTCACTACGGTTCGAACCACTGAGCTGTCCCACTGTTCCTCCCACCACTGTCCCCACCACTGTCCCCACTGTACCTCTGTCCCATTGTCCCACCGCCGTCCTCGCCACCGCCTTCACCACTGTCCCCACCACCACTGTACCCTCCACTGTCCTACTGTTTCCACCACATTCCCACTGTCCCCACACCACTGTCCCCACCACCACCGTCCCCACCACTGTCCCACTGTCCCCACTGTTCCCACCATTGTCCTCACCATTGTCCCCACCACTACCGTCCCCACCACTGTCCCACTGTCCCCACCACTGTCCCGCTGTCCCCTCACCACTGTCCCCACCACCACCGTCCCCACCACTGTCCGCACCCCCCTCGGTTTTCGAGGGGGGGGGGTTCGAACCGGTAGTGACCCCCCCCCGGTTTTCGAGTTCGAGGGGGGGGGGGGGTTCGAACGGTAGTGACCCCCCCCCTTTAATCATGACAGGGAGGGGGGGGCAGGGCGGGGTGTCGAACCGGTAGAAGTGACCCCCCGGTTTTCCGGCAGGGGGGGGGGGGGGGGGGGCTCGAACGGTAGTGACCCCCCAGTTTTCGCCAGCGCGGTTTTTAGAACCGCTCTTAAATATATATATATTATATATATATAATATATATATATATATATAATATCCGCCGGCCCCCCTTGTGGGGCCACCAGGCTGCGAGGCGCGTGATCGCAGTTTCCTGTACCAGTTGTAGTTTGTAGTTTCCAGTGTTACAGTTCTGCTTCTTGCTGGTTACTGTAACTAGTTGACTTCTTGCTGGTTACTGTAACTAGTTGATTGACCGCGCGAGGGGGGGGGAGGCCCAAACGGGATTTTTAGCGTCTCCTGGGCGCGTTGTCTGAATTGCTGGGGGGGCTCGAAATCGACACCCCTCACGCAGATCCGCGGGGTCAGGGTCCAAAAACACAAGGGATTTGCCACATTTCTGAAATTCGGTGCCACCCCTCACGCAGATCCGCGGGTCAGGGTCCAAAAACACATGGGATTTGCCACATTTCTGAAATTCGGTGCCACCCCTCACGCAGATCCGCGGGGTCAGGGTCCAAAAACACATGGGATTTGCCACATTTCTGAAATTCGGTGCCACCCCTCACGCAGATCCGCGGGGTCAGGGTCCAAAAACACAGGGGATTTGCCACATTTCTGAAATTCGGTGCCACCCCTCACGCAGATCCGCGGGGTCAGGGTCCAAAAACACAGGGGATTTGCCACATTTCTGAAATTCGGTGCCACCCCTCACGCAGATCCGCGGGGTCAGGGTCCAAAAACACAGGGGATTTGCCACATTTCTGAAATTCGGTGCCACCCCTCACGCAGATCCGCGGGGTCAGGGTCCAAAAACACATGGGATTTGCCACATTTCTGAAATTCGGTGCCACCCCTCACGCAGATCCGCGGGGTCAGGGTCCAAAAACACAGGGGATTTGCCACATTTCTGAAATTCGGTGCCACCCCTCACGCAGATCCGCGGGGTCAGGGTCCAAAAACACATGGGATTTGCCACATTTCTGAAATTCGAACCCATCACGCACATCCATCGCAAGGCGTGGTAACCCAAACTGCGAGAACTCCCTCGGCCCTTTAATCGCAAGGTGTGGTAACCAAGCCCTTAAACCATACACGTCTTACCAATCGCCAGGTGTGGTAACCCCTCTTGTGATCAGTTGGTTTTGCTGATTGCGACTCGGCTTCGCATGAAGTTTCGATACTGCTTCACGACAGCGCCAAGGCCTCATGACTTAGCTCTTCCATGGCCCATTCTCCGAGAGAGGGGGGGGCCGGCGGCAGGGGGCGAGCTTTTACGGGTATATATTATATATATATATATATATATATAAATATATATATATATATATTCCATATATATTAAAAAAGTGTACATAAATAAATAAATACATAGTATATATATAACATAAGCATATATGGTCGCCCCCCTGTGATCATACATCTCCGTCTTCCGTGTTCGTTCTCTCCCTCTCTCCTTCTCTCTCGATCTATCCCTCTCTCTCGTTTTGTTGTTCTCTCTTTGCGTTTGTCTCTCGCGCTCTCTGTGATTGTCTGCTGCTGTCTTCGACTGTTTGTCTTTCACGCTCTCTGTGATTGTGTTTGAGTTTTTCCAGCTTTCCGAAAGATTACCCTGGTGAAAAACCTTGTGTTTTCCAGCTTTTCCAGTTGTTCCAGCTTCTCCCAGAGATTACCCTGGTGAAAAACCTTGTGTTTTCCAGCTTTTCCAGCTTTTCCAGCTTTTCCCAGAGATTACCATGGTAAAAAACCTTAAGGTTCTGTGTGATGGTTCGGGATTGGCATTCCCCCCTTCAATAGTGTTTTTCAGTTATTCACTTTCCCAGAGACGACCCTGGTGAAAAATACATATACCAAGACTCTCGTTTAGATATTTATAAGTGATACGGATTCGTTCGGTGTGTTGTAATTCTAACGATGGTATGGTGTTTCGATGTTGTTTAACGAGCAGACGTTTCGAGGTGCTCGCTGATGTACACATATTTTCCCGTAGCTTATAAATTTTTGTCTGCTGGAAGTTTGCGTAGTGATATTTTCCAGCTTTTTTTTTTATCCACATATTTTCCCGCTTTTCCCAGAGACTACCTTGATACAGGTTTTTCACCAGGGTAGTCTCTGGGAAAAACTGGAAAAGCTGGAAAACACAAGATTGTTCACCAGTGTAGTCTCTGGGAAAAGCTGGAAAAGCTGGAAAAGCTTGAAAACACACGGTTTTTCACCAGGGTAATCTCTGGGAAAAGCTGGAAAAGCTGGAAAACACAATGTTTTTCACCAGGGTAGCCTCTGGGAAAAGCTGGAAAAGCTGGAAACACAATGTTTTCATCAGAGTAATCTCTGGGAAAAGCTGGAAAAGCTGGAAAAGCTGGAAAACACAAGGTTTTCGCTACGGATACCTCTGGGGGTAGCTGGAAAAGCTGGAAACGTGACAGATCTCCATGTGTGGCTTGCGACAAAGCTGGAACATGTAGAATGTCATATGGGAAGCACATTTGCTAGCGAGGAGGCGGTGCGAGTTCTCAAGCCTGGTGTCATCACTGATGCTGAGGCGTTGCTGGTGTCGTTGCGTAACAAGCGTGCGGCCATGTGGCCTTGTGTTCGAGCACAGTGATGGGAACCCGTTTTTTGGGTTCCCTCCTGGGTCCGCGTCCGCCACGGAGGGGCATCCGTTTTTTGGATGCCCCTCCAGAGTAGCGCCGTGGAGGCGCTTCGCAGTGTCGAAGTGTTGGTTTGTTGTGTGGTATCACCACTGATGCTGAGCCGTTGCTGGTGTCCTTGCGTAACAGGCGTCCGACCATGTGGCCTTGTGTTCGGGCGCAGTGATGGTAACCCGTTTGTTGGGTTCCCTCCTGGGCCCGCGTCCGCCACAGAGGGGCATCCTTTTTTTGGATGCCCCTCCAGAGTAGCGCCGTGGAGGTGCTTTGCAGTGTCGAAGACTTGGTTTGTGTATGAACATGTGGGGAGGAGACAGGTTGAAAGGAGAGGGTGGGGAGGGAGAGGGGGAGGATGATGATGATGAGGAGGAGGAGGAGGATGAGGATGATGATGATGACGAGGAGGAGGAGGAAGAGGAGGGGGAGGAAAAGAGGGAGGATGAGGAGGAGGAGGAGGAGGAGGAGGACGACGACGACGTCGATGAGGATGATGATGAGGAGGAGGACGACGACGAGGAGGATGAGAAAGAAGGCGAAATGTATGATCACAGGTGGGGGGGGGGCGAGCATATATACATATATATATGGGCTCCCCCCAAGGACCCTGTACACTTTTCTTACATATCATCTTGGGCGGGTGTAAGCTTGAATGGGTTTCGTCGGCGGCCCTTGTGTGTAGCTTCCGTGAGCACTGCTTCCAGACAGCACGGCGGTTGTCTGGAACCGACCTCTCATTGATATGACATTGTCAAAACACTGTAAAATCAATTGTTTCAGATTTTTTCCATTCTCTGGGTACGAACCCTCGCTGATGCGGCAGATGGGAATGTTCCAATTCTCGAACCCTCGTTGGTGCGGCAAAAAGAAAACACGGTGAAACCCGATTTTTCCTATTTTTCCAATTCTCAGGCGCCGAACCTCGCTGGTGCGGCGGGGGAAAACATTGCAGAATCCAATTTTCCAGATGTTCCAATTCTGTGGCGCTGAACCGCTTGCAACATCGATGAGGATTCAGTCTGAGAGAATTGGAAAAATTGAAAATTGGATTTCGCAGTGTTTTCTTTCTGCCGTACCTGCGAGGGTTCGGCGCCTGAGAATTGGCAAATTGGAAAAAATGGATGTTACAACGGATTGGCAAATCCAGAACACATTGATATGACATTGTGAAAACACTGTAAAATCTAATTGTTCAGCCTTTTCCAATTCTCTAGGTACGAACCCTCGCTGATGCGGCAGATGGGGATGTTCCAATTCTCGAACCCTCGTTGGTGCGGCAAACAGAAAACACGGTGAAATCCAACTTTTCCAGTTTTTCCAATTCTCAGGCGCCGAACCTCGCTGGTGCGGCGGAGGAAAACATGGCAAAATCCAATGTTTCCAAAATTTTCAAATTCTGTGGCGCTGAACCGCTTGCAACATTGATGAGGATTCAGTCTGAGAGAATTGGAAAATTTGGAGAAATAGGATTTCACAGTGTTTTCTTTCTGCCGTACCTGCGAGGGTTCGGCGCCTGAGAATTGGAAAATTGGAAAAAATGATTTTACAGCGGATTGGCCAATCCAGAACCGACACCTTTGGGAGGATGAGGAAGAGGAGGAGGAGGAGGACTAGTAGTAGTAGTAGTAGTAGTAGTAGTAGTAGTAGCAGGGTTCCTCCTCCTCCCAAAGGTGTCGGTTCTGGATTTGCCAATCCGCTGCGAAATCCATTTTTCAATTTTCCCATTCTCAGGCGCCGAACCCTCGCAGATACGACAGAAAGAAAACATTGTGAGATCAAATTTTCCAATTGTTCCCACTCTCTCAGACTGAATCCTCATCGATGTTGCAAGCGGCTCAGCGCCGCAGAATTAGAACATTTGGAAACATTTGATGTTGCAATGTTTTCCTCCGCCGCACAAGCGGGGTTCGCCGCCTGAGAATTGGAAACATTGGAAAATTGGATTTTACAGTGTTTTCTTTTTGCCGCACCAACGAGGGTTCGAGAATTGGAGCATCCCCATCTGCCGCATCAGCGAGGGTTCGTACCCAGAGAATTGGAAACATCGGAAACATTGGATTTCACAGTGTTTTCGCAATGTCATATCAATGGGTTCTGGATTGGCCAATCCGCTGTAAAATCCAATTTTCCAATTTTCCAATTCTCAGGCGCCGAACCCTCGCAGGTACGGCAGAACGAAAACACTGTGAAATCCCATTTCCCCAATTTTTCTAACTCTCTCAGACTGAATCCTCATCGATGCTGCAAGCGGTTCAGCGCCACAGAATTGGAAAATTTGGAAAACATGGATTTTGCCATGTTTTCCTCCGCCGCACAAGCGGGGTTCGCCGCCTGAGAATTGGAAAAATTGGAAAATTGGATTTTACAGCGTTTCCTCCCTGCCGCACCAACGAGGGTTCGAGAATTGGAACATTTCCATCTGCCGCATCAGCGAGGGTTCGCACCCAGAGACTTGGAAAAATGGGAAACATTTGATTGTACATTGTTTTCACCATGTCATATCAATGAGAGGTCGGTTCCAGACAACCGCGCTACGCTCCGCCTGTGGACCATTGCACAGGGTGGCGGGATCGATCCACGGGCTTCCACAGCAGCGACATTGAGAGTGAGAGCTCTCGCATGAAGATGTGGTTGCGGGCTCGCTATAGCAAGATGCCCGTGCTCAACGCAGTGGCCAGCGAGGCAGTTGGCGCTGCAGATCAGCACGGTGCACCTTGTGCGGAAGAGCAGCTGATGCCACTGCCCGACCTTGCTGAGCATGCCCACTATGTCAACTCAGGAAGTTCGATGGCAATGGCGATGAAAACGTTTGCCGATGCCCACGGCGGATCGTATGCGCCGTTTCGTTTCAACTGACGCTCCCATCGTGCATCGCGCGGGCACCCTTGTGCAGCGCGAGTGCTAGCGCGACGTGAGTTCTACCTTGCCCGTGCCCGCGACGAGTCGCACGCGCCGTTTCGCTCTGATTGTTTTCAATGATGCGGCATGCAAGCCCCCATTGTACAATGTGGGCGCTAGCGCTGACTAGGTTCAATCTCGACAGCGGTGCACACGAACAAATAGAACGACGAGAAACCCTGCAGGATCCTTTTGGGGGGGGTGGGTGGGTGGGTGGGTGGGGGGGGGGTAACTCATATAAATATATATATATATATATTATATATATATTATATATATATACACATATATAAGTATGTGTGTATGTATATGTGTATATATATATATACACACACGCTAGAACCATCGCGCGCGCTTCGCGCGCGCTCAAGTTCTAGCTGGGGTTGATCGGCTAACTCATCTAATATGATTTTGGTCGCTTCTTGCGTCCAGGGACTCCTTTGAAGGCCCTGCTCGAGCTTCGGAATCGTATAGAAAGGGAAGTGCGGGAACGCAGAAATCATTAATTTCCTTTAGGTATTCAACGATTTGGGGCCCTCAAAGGCTTCCTGGGTTCTGTCTGGGGAGGTGAGGGGGGCCTGGATTGTGGTCTGTTGTGCAAGAGTAGACCGGGGCCGGGGGCCAAACTTGAAAAAAAAGATGTGTGGGATTTCCATATTTTTCCAGTTCGTCGACGCTGTTCGGCGCTGATTTTCCCTACCTTGGCTCTGCCTGGAAGGGTTCTTACTCTCTGGGTTTAAAAAGGGCCGGGCAGTGGAAAGCGCCCACGGCGGTTCCCCCAGTATCCGCCCCGCGGTTCCCCCACTTGCGCCCCCAGGGCTCACCCAGTTTAGCTTAGCTTAGCTAAGCTTAGCTAAGTTTAGCTTAGCTTTGCTTATCTCATCTCAGCTCAGTTTAGCTTCGCTTAACTTAGCTTTAGCTTCCCCTAGCCTAGCTTAGCTTACTTGCTTAGCCTAACTTAATTTAACTTAGCTTAGCTTAGCTTATCTCATCTTAGCTTAGCTTAGCTCAGCTTGGCTTGGCTTAGCTTACTTCAGTTTAGCTTAGCCTAGCCTAGCCTAGCTTAGCTTAGCTTACCTTAGCTTCGCTTAGCGCAACGCAGCATAGAGAAGCATTAGCACAGCATAGCATAGCATATCATTGCATAGTATAGCTCAACATCGCATCGCATAGCGTAGCATAGCATAGCACTAGCAGAGCAGAGCGCAGCATAGCATAGCATAGCACAGCACAGCATGGTATTGCTTAGCATAGCACACCGCATTATATCATATCATAGCACAGCATACCATAGCACAGCATACCATAGCGCAGCATAGCATGACATAGCATATCATAGCATAGCATAGCGCAGCATAGCAGATCATGACATAGCCTAGCCTGCCATAGCATAGCGCAGCATAGCATAGCATATCATATCATAGCATAGCGCATCATAGCATCGCATGGCATAACATAGCGCAGCATAGCATAGCATAGCCAAGCATAACCCAGCGCAGCCGAGCGTACCCTAGCATAGCATAGCATAGCGTAGCGCAGCATAGCGCAGGTGTAGATGTAAATGTAGCTGTCGGTGTAGATGAAAATGTTGCTTTCCTGAATGCTCCAACTCCTAGGTAGGGTCGCACTGGGATACCTTATTTGTGTCTCGCGGGTTTTGTTAGCCGGGCCCCTCAAGGGTGCGGGTTCTTCCGGGCCCCCTGGAGCTTCTGGAAGCCTCCTGGGGGCCTGGAGAGCCGCCTGAAGGGTGTCTCGGGCTGCGCGGGAGCGTGTTGGGCCGTTTTTTACGATCTGGGGGCTCCTTGAGGTCGCCATGGGCTGTCCTTCGGCGTCTTGGGGTCTCCCCCTGGGAAGCCGGGAGGCGCGTCACCGGCCAGATGTCAGGGGGTGTGCGCGTGGAGGTCCACCTCGGCCAGCGGCCTGGAGACGTCACGAGCGCCCAGGCCCCGACCCCTCAGCTGCCTCTCCATCAAGATGCCATCTACATTGACAGCCCCCCTGTCGACCCCCAGGGCAGCGAAGTTGTCGATGCGCAGCGGCGCGGCTGGCCCCCGCCCAGCGACCGACGGCGCGCAGGGTCGATTGCAGATCCAGCGCCGGGGGGCCCGAGGGCCCACGCGCAGCAGCTCCGCGTTAGCCGCCTGGGCGAGCGCCGCCGCCCAGCTCCAGCCCACTGGCGCCGCGCGTACCTGGAAGTCAGCCTCGTCGGCCGACGAAGGAAACAGCGGGCGCAGTCTGGGATGGGGGCGGCCGACGGGGAACTGCGAGCAGCGCGAAGTTACCGCGCAAGTCGGAGGGCGGCAAGAACTGGTTGTAGCAGTTCTCCACGTCGCCCTCGGACACCCACAACTGCTGGCCAGCGGGCAGCTCGCTGTCGCCCGACGCCTCGGGCGAGGCCAAAGCGACGCTGTCAGGAGGAACAAACCGGGCGTTCGTCATCCGCGGACCCAAGATGACGCGCAACGAGCCGCCCTTCTTGCGCACGAAGGAGACCCCGCATATTTGCGAACCTCGGAGGCCGGCTCAACGACCCCAGATCCATAAGCACTCGTAAAAAACTCGGCGAATTCACTCGGCGACCTCCTCATAATCGGGTCCATCGCAGGCCCGATATCGCTCGCCTCGACTGCAGGCTCTCGCGCGCGCGCGCCGTGGATTGCCGCGTGGCGCGGCAGCTGGCCTCCAGCAACTTCTGGTAGTGATCGGGAAGGCAGCTGACCAAGTCAATGGCCTGGTTCCCGACCGCCAGCAGCGCAAGCCTGCCGCGCTGGCACGTCGCGAACTCTCCGGCGACAACACCAGTGAAGGCATGGCCGGAACCCCTACCAAGGAGCGCAGACCGCGCTCCCGAGGTGGTGAGGTCGTCAGGCGGCGGCGGCACGGAGTAGTGCGCCCGGGCCAGGTTGGCCACTGACCAGCGCTGGATCGCACCAGGCATCACTTTGGGACTCGACTCCACGTCCTACCGCGGCCGCCCAACGCGTCGAGCGTCGCAGCGCCGTCCTGCAGCCGCGCCCCCGCAGCTCGTCGGCGAGCCCGCCTCCGCTCCGCGCAGCGTGGCACCCCCGGCCCTGCCTGCGACGACCTCTCCAGCAGATCGGCAAGACAGCGGCCAGTGGGCAGCGGCGGGAAGTCGCGAGCCCGAGTCGGGCCCTCACCTGCATCACCAAGGCAGCTCGTCATCCGCCGCAAACGAGCGACCCTCTCCTGTGCAGAAGGACGACGGGCGGGGGCAACCGTCGCGAGAGGCGGTCTAAGCAGCTCCACCCCCCTGGCCGCCCTTCTTCTTCGGCGGCTTGGGGGGCCTCTGAGCGTCGCCCGAACTGCCTGGGCCACTCGGCGGTCAGCCAGTCGATCGGGCCAGCTGGCGCTCCTCCCGCGCCTTGCGGCGCTCCTTCAGCACGGCGATCTCCTCCGACAGCTTCTGGGAGATCCAGGGCTCCTCGGCGGGAGCAACGTGCGCGCGGCCGTGGCGACCCTCCTCCCCCATGAACAGCCGATCGTTGTCGAGGTGGCCGCCGTCGCCGCCGGCCGTCGCGGCCAACGGCATGCGCGCGTAGCGCTCCTCCAGCAGGTGGCATCGGCGGCCCGCGAGCTCGATCGAAGCCAGCTCTCCGAAGTTCAATTGGCCGTAGGTGAGCGCGTACTCGAACGGGCGGCTGAAGAGCTCCACGTTCGCCCACACCCCAGTCGCTGGGGCCTAATCCGAGGAGCTGGCGCCACCAAAAATGCCGACGAATGGGAGTCGACTCCTGACGAGCGATCCCTCGGGCCAGCCTCGGGGATCTCCTGACCCGGGCCCATCCAGACCCGGGTCAGCAGGAAACCAAAAACTGCAATGCAGGAAAAAAACTGCACCGCAGGTCTTCGCAGACCCGGATCAGCCAATGCGCGCGGCCGCCTCGCGGCCACGAGCGGCCCCCTAACCCGGGTCAGCCAGAGGGGGTCTTCGCAGGATCCTGCAGGATCTGGCGCCCTGGCTGACCCCCGTCTGTATTGACCCCCGTCTCAAGGCCCCCGACAGCCACTCTGCGGTTCGTGGGCCGGCCAGCCCGAGAAACTCGTAGTCGTCGTCACCGAGGCGGCCTCCTTGCACGAGCGATGACGGCGGTCCGACGTCTCGTACTTCGCGGGAAGGGTTCGCAGCTCGTTCGCCTGGTCGGCGCCCGCGACCTCAGGCCGGTGAGTCGGCATCTGCTCGCCAGGCCTGAAGAACGAGCAACTCACGTGGACACCCTCCGACATCACTATGCAGCGGTCACCCTTGCAGCAGCCGGCCTCCAGAAGCGGCTGCGGCACGCGCTAGCCCAGGCGGGCGCCGTCGCGCAACTCCGCAAAGCGCCACTCGCCCTCCACGGGGCCTCCGTCGCCACTAAGCGCCAACGCGGCAAGCGCGCCAGGAGGCGGCGGGAGAGCAGCAAGGGCGTCTGCTCCAGGGCCGGGGCGCTCAGCAACCGCCAGAGCCTCGCCCTCCCGCTGCAAGCGAAGGCTCTCCTCCCGACACACCGGGCCCTGACCTGAATTACGAAATAGGTAGGTGGGCACGCGGTTCCAGCCTATCGGGGGGCTCTCGACGCCCTCCTGGAGGTCCTCCCGTTACATGTAGCGGTCGGGGGTCGCGACAACCCAGGCGCTGCGCTTCACGTGCGCGCAAAAGAAGCGCTCATGCCACAAGAGGTCGTGCGGGTCCAGGTCGTAGAGGAACAGCACGCGAAGAAGGGCGAACATCTCCGCTGTCGAGCGAAGGGATCGGCTCCAGCACCGGAGCCTCGTCGCGTCACAGCAACCACCAGCCCGCGCACGCGGCCGCCGCGCAGCCGCACCAGAAGGCCAGCACCGCGGTCAGCAGCACCACGAGCCCCCGGAATAGCCCGAACACTCCGGCGCAGGGCAGGGCGCCGGCACGGTCAGGCTCGCGGGCCCACAGCGCGGCAACTGGCCCTCCAGGAGGCGAATCAGCTCGCGGTCCACCGAGAAGCCCTCCCCGAGGTCCACCTGGCAGGTACAGCGCTGGCCGTACCAGGAGGCCCCGAGATGAGCGAGCCCGCCAGCCGCGCCCGCGGCAGCCCGCGCCCACTGGGGGCGGCCCTCCCGGCTCGAGCGGCTGGGCTTGATCCCCAAATTTACGGATCCACAAAATCCCAGATACGCGATCTCCAAGGCCGTCGTGGGGGTTCCCGGAGGCCGTCTTGGAGCCATCTTCGGCGTCTTGGAGCGACGATTCGGAGAGTCTGGGCTCTCATGGACGCATCCTGGGACTCTCGGGTGGCGTTTCGGGGTTGTCTGGGGCTGTTTCGGGGGAGCCGGTGGCCCCCCGGGGCTCTTTGGGACCGTCTTGGGAGCCTCCTGGATAGTCGAGGGCTCCTCTGGAGCTGTCTTGGATGCCTCTTGGAATCCTCTTTGGCCGTCTTGGGGCGATCTTGTGGGCTCCTGGGGCCGTCTTCGACGCGGTCGATGCCGTATCTCAAAAGTATACGTTTTCTGGAGGGACTGGGGCCATTCTTGCTTGTGGAGGCGCTCTTGGGAGTCCCTTTGGGGGACTGTTGGGCCGTCGTGGGGGCTCCCGGAGGCCGTCTTGGAGCCATCTTCGGCGTCTTGGAGCGACGACTCGGGGAGTCTGGGATCTCTTGGACGTTTGGAGACCTTCTGGGACCCTCGGGTGGCGTTTCGGGGCAAAGGCTGTTTCGGGGGAGCCCCAAGCGCCCCCGTCCCCCCGTGCGCCGTCGAAGTCGCCGCCCCAGGCGCCCTGGCCTCGTGCTCGGATACACATATATATATATATATATGTATATATGTATATACATATATATATGTGCATAAATATATATATATATACTTATATATATATAATGTCTGTATATACGCATACACACATCGATACCGCTACTCCCAAAACCTCTCCCCGTGTGCGTTCAAACATTTCGAAACGAATCCGGCGGTGGTGACGAGGGCCTCCCCCGAGGCCCAAGGAGGCGAACACTGGGCCAGGGCACAAGTATCAGCACATTCTCCCCCCGTGAGATCCTCCGACCCCATCTACTCGGACCCCATATGGAAGGCGTAAAGGAGGGGGGGGGAGGACGAGGAGGAGGAGAAGGAGGAGGAGGAGGAGGACGCGGAAGAGGAGGAGGACAGCCTCTCGACCAGGCCCCTCAGCTCCTGCAGCTCGCGCCTCAGCGCCTCCCGTTCGCGCGCCGCCGCGGCGTGGCCGCGCCGCCGCTCGTCGAGCCGCAACCGCAACAGCCCCACCTGCCACGACGCCTCGTCGAAGGCCCGCAGCTGCTCCGCCGCCAACCGCTGCGCCGTCGCCCCAAGCGCCTCGCGAGGGAACCTCCTCCTCCTCCTCCTTTTTCCTCCTCCTCCTCCTCCTCCTCCTCCTCCTCCTCCTCCTCCTCCTCCTCCTCCTCCTCCTCCTCCTCATCCTCCCTCCTCCCCCTCCTCCTCCTCCGCCTCCTCCTCCTCCTCCTCCTCCTCCTTCTCCTCCTCCTCCTCCTCCTCCTCCTCCTCCTCCTCCTCCTCCTCCTTCTCCTTCCTCCTCTTCCTCCTCCTCTTCCTCCTCCTCCTCCTCCTGTTTTTCCTCCTGTTATTCCTCGTCCTCCTCCTCCCCCTCCTCCTCCTCCATTTCCAGCAGAAAGAAAGGGAGGGGGCAGAGGCGGGCCAGCAAGCAGCAGCAGGGGGCGAGGCAGTCCTGACCTACAGCCGCACAGAACCGACAAGGGGAAGGAGGAGGGAGGAGACAGCAGGAAAGAACCGGAAGGCGGAGGAGACCGGCGCGCGGCGGGGAGGCGCGCGCCGCCAAACCCCCCCTTAGGCGCGCGCGCGCGCGCGCCCGCCGGAGGCACGGAGCGGGAAAGGAGGGGGGAGCGGGGGGAGGAGACGGGGAAAAACTAGCCTGGCGCACAGGTTGGCGGGGAGAACAGAAAGGCAGGCGCGAAGCAAGCGCAAGGCGGCGCCGCTGGCAGGCCGGGGCGACCGGCACGTCGGGGAGGGGGAGAAACAGGAGGGAAAGGCGGAGACGGGGGGCGGTGGTGGGCGTCGAAGTCTGGGGGGTGAGCGTTCGTCGTCGTCGCGGGCCCGCTGCGCGTCTGCCAGCATGGTGTTGTCGCAGTGGTGCTTTCTGCTGCGTTGGTGCTGCTAGTGCTGTCTGCTGCGCAGCAGTGGCGATGTCTCCTGCGTTGGTGCTGCGGCGCCAGTGACCCCGCGCTCTGGGTGTCGGCTGAGCCTCACGTGCCAATGGCCGCCAGCAGCGCTTCGGCGTTGCCCACCTGCAGCAGGCAGCTGAGCCGCTGCCACGCATACCGCAGCACCTCAGTGCGGCCAGCCCCCTCCAGGTCGTGGGCCAGGGGGCGCACGTAGGCGACCGCCGCGTCACCGGGGCGGCCGCCTGTTTCGAAGACGACCAGGACGAGCTCGCCCCCTTGAGGTGGGTACTTATGGCGTTTCCTCTTCCTCCTCCTCCTCCTCCTCCTCCTCCTCCTCCTCCTCCTCCTCCTCCTACTCCTCCTCGTCGTCCCCCTGCTCCTCCTCCTCCTCCACCTCCTCCTCCTCCTCCTCCTCCTCCTGCTCCTCCTGCTCCTCCTCGTCGTCCTCGTCCTCTTCTTCTTCTCTTCTTCCTCCTCCTCCTCCTCCTCCTCCTCCTCCTCCTCCCCTCCTCCTCCTCCTCCTCCCCTCCTCCCCCTCCCCCTCCTCCTCCTCCTCCTCCTCCTCCTCCTCCTCCTCCTCCTCCTCCTCCTCCTCCTCCTCTCCTCCTCCTCCTCCTCCCCCTCCTCCTCTCTCCTCCTCCTCTCCTCCTCCTCCCCTCCTCCTCCTCCTCCTCCTCCTCCTCCCTCCTCCTCTCCTCCTCCTCCTCCTCCTCCTCCTCCTCCCTCCTCCTCCTCCTCCTCCTCCCTCCCCTCCTCCATCCTCCTCCTCCTCCTCCTCCTCCTCCTCCTCCTCCTCCTCCTCCTCCTCCTCCTCCTCCTCCTCCTCCTCCTCCTCCTCCTCCTCCTCCTCCTCCTCGCACCCCGCGCCGCTGCTGCCCTGGAGAGCGCCGCAGGCGCCGCTGTCGCTGCCGCCCCCGCTGCTCCGCCTGCCGCCGCTACCCAGCGCCCTCCACGAGTGCGCACTTGGGTGGCCAGCCGACAGGCGCCCTGGAAGCACGTGGCGGCCTGCTGCGTGTGCTGCGAAGGCTTCGCGCCGGGGGCGGTCCGCCTAGCGAGCAGGGCGAATCCTGACAGGTATTTCCGCCACCTGGCATGCATCGCCAGCGGTGTGCCACACGGGTCCGTGGAGGGATTGGCGGCACTACCCGAGGAGGGCCGCGTGGAGATACTCGCCTGCACGACGCTGGCGCCAGGGGCTGCCCAGCCAGAGGCGGACGACGCGCCGGCCAACGACCTCCAGCCGCGGCACGTGCTGGCGGCAGAGGCGGGCGAGCTCCCTGGGCTGGAGTGGTGGGCGGGCTTCGACTTGCACGGCGCCTTGCGGGAGCTGGTGCCCACGTGGACAGCGACGCCCCCGGCCTTCGCCGCAGCGGTCGCGGACGTGCTCGCCGCGGCACTGCGCACAGTCGCGGCGGACCCCACGAGCGAGGCGGCGTGGGCCCGGCTGCTTTTGCTGCCGCGGCTGCTCTTCGCGGTGCTCCCAGCCAGCGGCAGTGACGAGCAGCTCTCGGCTTCTAAGGTGCTACCGTGCCGCCTCCGTCAGGCCTGGGCCGGCGATTGGACGGCGCTGTGGGCCGCGACAGCGCGACCAGGGGAGCCGACCGAGAACCGCGCGGGCCAGCGGAAACCCAAAGAAGTGGCCCGGCGGGTGCATGAGCTCATCATGCTCGGAGAGGTCGGCCGCGCTGCCGCGGCGGCCGCGGGGCCCGGCAAGCTGGCGCAAGGGCCTGGGGTGGATCGAGACCTGGCCGAACTCTTCCCGCCGGCGGCGTCCGCCGACCGCCCGCCGCCGCCGCCGCCCGCAGCGCGGCCCGCCGAGCCTTGGGAGGCCGACGCGGCCGAAGAGGCAGCGGGCAGCCTCGGGAAGTACCCGCGCCACTCGGGCCCAGGCCTCTCGGGCGCCCGCTTCGAGCACTGGGCGGCTCTGCGCGGGCACAGCGAGGGGAAGCAGGCGCTCGCGCAGGTGCTCGTCCTCATCCTGGAGGGCCAGGTGCCGGAGCAGGCCATGCAGGCCATCCTCGCCGGGCGGCTGCTGCCGCTGCTGAAGCCGGGGGGCGGCGTGGTCCTCCTGCGGCTCTCCTCATCCTGCGGCTCTCCTCCTCCTCCTCCTCCTCCTCCTCCTCCTCCTCCTCCTCCTCCTCCTCCGCCTCCGCCTCCTCCTCTTCCCCCTCCCCCTCTCCTCCTCCCCGTCCACTCCTCCTCCTCCTCCTCCTCCTCCTCCTCCTCCTCCTCCTCCTCCTCCTCCTCCATCACCCAGAGATCCGAGGCTCCGGGCTGAAATCGGAGGCGGTCGGTCTCTCGGCCAGCCTCGGCCCCCAGGGCCTCTCATCGGGCCAGGTCTCTGGGGCTGCTTCGGCCCGCGTTCGGCCCGCGTTCGGCTCCCAGGCTCCGAGCGGCCAGGCTTGTGGGCCTGTCTCGGCTCCGAGATCCGCAGCTCCGAGCGGCCGATGTTTCACCAAGTTCGGCCCCTGGGCCCGTTAAAATACGACTCAGGATGAGCAACCCATCCTAGGGAAGTCGTCCAAACCCCTGGGGACCCACGCAGCGAATACACTGGAGCGCTGGATGTCTCGGGTGGTACCAGCCCTGAGGTCTGTGCGCTGCACGTTTTTGTTCACGCTGGGCGCGTTCGCCCGGGCTGGTGCCCAGGGACCACCGCAGATCGATCCAGCTCGAAGAATGCAGAAGAAAAATGGGGGCTTGACGCTCGTGTCGTCACCGGCTCTTGCGATGCTGCAATTTTTTCGCGACGTCGGATCTGAGGGGATGCCGCTCCTCCCCGGACCCCTCCGGGGGCGCGTTCTGACTAGAATTCCGAGGCGAGCCCAGCCGAGTCGACGAGGGCCTCCCAGGCGGCCCCAAACAGGCGACAACGAGGCACGGGTAGCAGTATCGGCACCTTTCCCTCCCGTGAGATCCTCCGACCCCATCGACTCGGACCTCATCTGAGAGGCTTGGAGGAGGAGGAGGAGGAGGAGGAGGAGGAGGAGGAGGAGTAGGAGGAGGAGGAGGAGGAGGAGGAGGAAGCCACGGGCGGAGGAGGGGCGGGGCCGTCGTCTCGTCGGTCGCCCCCGCCGCTCGTGGCCGCGCGCAGCGCGCCATCGGCGCCGCAGCCGCGGCGGCGGCGTGCAGCCGCCACGCCCCGCGAGGGCGAGCCCGCCTGGCACAGGCGGCAGCGGGAGAAGAGGGCCGCTGCGCGGACCCTCTTCCGCGTCCTCGACGCGGCCTAGGCGCTAAGCGGCCACCACAGTGCCCAGCAGCAGCAGCACCAGCACAGCCACTCCCCCCAGCCAGCGATGTCGTGGCATGGCAAGGGGGGAGTCGGAGGCGGCACCCGTGGCAAGGGGCGGGCAGCCAGTCAGACAGCCCAAGCCGCGGAGCCGCCATGGCGCACAGGGCGCGGGAGAGGCAACAGTTGGCAAGAGGCCCAATGGAGCCCGTCATCAGCAGGAGAGGGCTCATGGTGGGACCAGCCACAGCAGCAGCAGCAGCAGCAGCAGCAGCAGCAGCAGCAGCAGCAGCAGCAGCAGCAGCAGCAGCAGAGGCAGCCGCCGTGGTCCTCCCCCACTGCAGCATGAAGCCGAAGACGCCATGCCACCAGCAGAGGAGCGGCTGCCAGTGGCAAGCATGGACAACCGGCTGGACAGAAGGCAGCCCAGGCGAGCTCCAGCAAGGCGGGTCAGACAGTGCAGAAGGTGATTGACGACGTGGCGCCCTGCACGCTGGACGAAGCCACAAACCATCCAAAGTGGCAGGCGCCCCCCTTCGACCGCCCAGGCACCAAGAAGCTCCTGAGCGCGTCAGAGCAGCGCCTGAGGCAGCTGGGTGACCTGGTCCTTGCGAGGCAGGCGGCCGGCGACCACGCCCACGAGCAGATGCGTGAGATCAGTACGGTATACTATAAAGTACCAGCGGCTCGCCACCAGGAGGCCAGACCAGCAGCTGCAGGAGTTATCCAAGCGCAGGATCATGCTGAAGGAGACGGTGAGTGCGCTGAGGGCCAAGACAGCCGAAGTCAAGGAGGCCATGGACAAGGCCATGATGGAGCTCAAGCAGGTGGAGTCCAACATCTCGGACGTCAGGGCGGCGCTGGCGGACGCCACCCTCGACGGCACCGCCGACGACGAAGGGATGGGCACAGACGGCTTCGGGAGCGCGCTGGACTGGGACAAGTTCCACAAAGCGGTGGTCGACCGCCGCCTGGCCAGCGAAGCAGCTGAAGGCGCTGACGCAGGCTGTCCCAGTACCATGCCACAGCGAACGCCGCGCTCAAGGGCCAGCTCCACAGGCAGCGCCAACCGCGGCGTCGCTGACCAGGTGGCGAAGGCAAATGCGGAGCGAGCCCAGCAGCAGCGCAGGTACGAGGAGGCTGAGGAGCACTACGCGGCGGAGATCCAGCAGGTCAGGCGTGTGGTGAAGGAGCAAGCCCTGCGCCACAATGAGGAGCAAGCGAAGCTCAGGCTAGTGGCGAAGGAGCAAGGTGATGTGCTCCTGCAGTTCCGACAAAAAAGGAAGCCGTGATGAAGGGGCACCACCTGCGAAAAGCTGCTGCCATGAGGCATGAGTTCGCTCAGGGGGAGGTTCGACCACTCGCAGAAGCACTCGATGGAGCTGGAGACCAGATGCCGAACACAAAATGCTGCCTATGACCACATGAAGTCCGAGGCCGCCGCAGAAAGGCTGCGCGCAGAAAGGCTTCGTGCGCAACTTGAGGCAGCCAGGGCGGCGCATTCAGCGCCAGCGGCCCCGCCAGAGCAGCTGCAGAGGGAGCTGATGCAGGCAAGGCAGGAGGTTGCGAGAGAGCGCTGCAGCAGGCGCAGCACGAGGTCACCAAGTCAGCCGCGGCAGCAGGCACGCACCGTCAGCAGCTCCAGAGACACGAGGCGCTGTTCGAGGAAAGGGTCAGAGCCATGATGGGAAGCACACCGGGAGGAGCGAACCAAGACGAGGATCGAGGCCGACCAGAAGGCAAGAAAGATCTCAGCCCAGGAGCTTGCCAAAGCAAAGGGCAAAAGCATCCTGCCGCCAGCGACGGCCGAGCAGCTGCAGCGAGTAGTTGACACGGCTTCGCGACAGCAGCAGCAGCTGGCACAGGCAAAGGCTCACTTAGAGGCAGCTGAGGCACGCGAAGAACAGATCAGAAGGTCAGCTCGCCAGGAGGTCGAGGAGATCAGAGCCTCAGCTGTCAATCAGCTCGAGGAGGTGGCAGCGCGCTCCAACTCAGAGCTGGCAGCACCAGTGGAAGTCGAGCACAAGGCCTGGGGTTCGCCCCCATCGAGGGCCCTAGCCATAGCGGGACGAGGTGGGACCGCCGCGACTCCAACTTGAAGTCGGCGCATGGAGGCCATGAATGCGACCAACAACCACAACGACCCACGCCACTACGCCCACCACTACCCACAACAACCCACCGACCACCAGCACGCCACCATACCAGCAGCACCGAAGGCAAGGCCTCAGCAGCCAATGGGGCTCTTGCGCTCGTATGTGGAAGAACCAGGAGGAGTACGTCGCGGAGGCCGACTGCGACAGGGAGTTCCTCGCGCTGGGCCAGACGGTGCACATCGAGGAGGCCGACTGCGACGCGGAGCTCCTCGCGCTGGGCCAGAGGGGAGCACATCGTGGCGGCCGACGGCAACGCGGAACTCCTCGCGCTTGGCCAGACGGTGTACATCGAGGAGGCCAGGCGCGGCGGCCCTCGCAGGCCTACGGCGACGCAGAGCTCCTGGCGCTGGATCAGAGGGTGCACTTCGGCGGAGGCAGGCGCGACGCGGAGCACCTCGCGCCGGGCCAGAGGGGGCGCATCACGGAGGCCAGGCGCGGGCGGGCTCGCCGCCTCCGACGTGGCCTGAGGGCCCCGCCGTCCCCGACTCGGCGGCCGAGCTCAGCGGGGCCCCACCGAGGCGGGTGGGCCCTCGCCGAGCCTGAAGGCCAGGGCCCCTCGGGCCCTCGGGCCCCTCGCCGACCGGTGTAGAGCCCCACTGGCCCTTCTTCCTTTTGTTCGCTTTCTCTTTCCTCCAGGCCTACAAATACTCCAGGACGATGAAATGGGCCGCGGGCCTTCCTCCCCCCGCCTATGTCGGCGGCCAACGGCCGCCGCGCTGCGCTTCAGGGCACAGACCCTTATGGCGCGTTAAATAGCGGGAAGTAGCGGGAGGAGGCGAGGAGGAGGAGGAATCGTAAAACTTCCTTGGGGCGGCTATCCTTGTGGCGAAAAACAAAAAATGCGCCGGCGGCCCACCGCAGCCATCGCCACCACGGCTGGCACTGCAGCCGCGGCCACCACGGCGACGGCCCACGACGACGACGACGACGACGACGACGACGACGACGACGACGACGACGACGACGACGAGCACTCCCGGTGGGACGTTGGTCCCTGACACCGCGGGGACCGTTTCACCTTGACTTTTTTGTGTCTTCTCCCAAGAGCACCCATGCGCCTCAATGTCATTCATTGGGGCCCGTCCGCCTGGCATACAGTTTCGCGTACAAGCCTCTCGCATGGGCGCAATCCGAGCACGCGCGGGGATCGTTCGACCTTGAATGATCGGCCGTTTCCGAAACGTCTGATCGGCCAACATCAACCGAGTCTGGATCGCCGGCGGCGTTCGACGCTGAGCGCTGGCGGCGGGGTCGCCGCCGGTCGACACGCCGCGCACCTGCCGCAGCGGCATCGGTGCCCTTTCTCCTCCTCTGCACCTCGCCAGTCGTCGGCCTCTCCGCCTCCTGCCCGGCCAGCTCGAGCTCGCGCCGCTCTTCCGCGGCCACCGCTGCCCGCAGCGCCACCGCGTCGCCCAGTGCGCGCTCGGCCTCCGCGCGCAGCTCCCGCGCCTGCGCCAGCTCCGCCTGCCGCCCCGCCGCGAATGCAAGAACCATATCCTCTGAACCCCCCCTCCGCCCGTGCGGCTGTGAGAGATGTCGCGCTTCGCGGCCACAGTCACAGAACCCTCGAGAAACAGAAACACGCCCGGCCTGCCCGGATTACCCACACGCCTGACTTGCCGCTGCTCGGGCATCCATCCCCCCACTCGTCGGTTTCGTGCGTGCTTTTTCCTCGATGATCCAGGATGCTCCTCGATGGTCCTCGCCGAGAAGAGATGCACACGTCCGAGCGATGCCAAACTGATGGTCCCACGAGGAGTTGTCTTTCAGGGCTCCGCCGCGTGAGCCCCGCCGCAGCAGCGGCTGGAGGGGGAGGAGGGGGAGGAGGATAGTTCGGCGGAAGACGAATCCGAGCAAGGAGCTATCCCTCAGGGCTCCGCCTGCCCCTCCGCCGCGGCCTCGGCCACGGCGGCCTCCGCCGCGCAGGCCTCCGCGGCCCCAGCCCGCGGAGGCTCCGCGGGCTCGGCCGCCAGCGCCGCGGCCGCGCCGCGCGCCGCCGCCTCTTCGTCGGCCGCGCCGCGCGGCGCCTCCGCGGCCGCCGCGGCCGCCGCAGCCTCTGCCGGGGCCGCCGCGGCGGCGGCCGCCTCGGGCGAAGGTGCGCCGGCGGGCTCCGCGGGGTGCCCAGCGCCCGCAGCCGCTGCTTCCGCCCAGGGCGCGGCGGCCACGGCCGTCTGCGGCGCCCCCGCGGCCGCCTCGGGCGCGGGTGCGCCGCTCGGCTCCGCAGGCTGCCGGGCGCCCGCAGCTGCAATTTCCGCCTGAGGCGCGGCCGCGCCCGCCTGCAGAGGCGTCTCCCTCTGCGCCTCCTGCCGGGAGTCACGCCGGTGTCCCATCCCCTTCCGCTGCTCCTCACCCTCCCCTGCCCCCTCCCCCTCTGTCTCCCCACCGCCCTCCGCTCCCCCTCCTCTTGCCTTCCCGCTCTCCCTACTTCCCCGCCTCCCTCGGAGGAGGAAGAATGGGAGGAACAATGATCATAGAAGTAGCTGGTGTTACTCTTGATGTGTTCGGCCTCCTGGCTTTTGGAACCAACGATGCCCGCCCCCTGGTCTGCTCCTGCTTCCTCGGTGTAAGCTGCTGCAGACATCTGCCTTGAGCTGCACAAGCAAACGAAAGGGAGGAGGCGGAGGAGGAGGCGGATGGGAGGAGCACGAGGAGGAGGAAGAGGAGGAGGAGGAGGAGGAGGAGGAACAGCAGAGTGAGGAACCGCAGGGGGACGTAGAGTCGCAAGAAGAGGGGGAGGAGGAGGAGGAGGAGGAGGAGGAGGAGGAGGAGGAGGAGGAGGAGGAGGAGGAGGAGGAGGAGAAAGAGGAGCCAAAAGAGAACACGCCGCACTGAGAGACCCGCGCGCCAGCCCAGAAGGGAAGAGGGCAGGACTTGCGGAGGGCCCGTGGAGGGCTCCTCCGCAGTTTCGTCTCGGGCTCTTTCTGGGCCACTTTGGGAGGCGCAACGTTTCAGCACACCCCTGCGGCCACCCGGCCGTTTTGTAGGGGTCCGCCAAAATGCGCGCTGGACGCTTCGTCTCCCGCGTTTGGGGAGCGCCCAGCCGGCCGGACTCGCGGCCGCAGGAGGAGGAGAAGAGGAGGAGGAGGAGGTGGAGGAAGAGAAGGATCATTGTAAAAACAAGGCGCATCAACGATATTGCCATAAACCCTCCCTCCAAATTCCCTCTTCGCAGGTCCTTACGAGGATGTATTTTCACTGCTGGCAGTGCCCCATTGGATAACAACCGTCTGGTTATCCCCACTCGTGCCAAAAGAACACTCCTTGGACTTCAATCCCGTGAATCAACTTTACTGTGCGTCCTGACGATCCGGCATCGCTCCAGAACACCATTCCTGTGACTTCAACACGGCGAACCAAGGTGACTGTTGCGCCCTGACAACCCTGATTCGTGCTCGAAGGCAATTTCTGGGACGTCCAACAATAAGAACCCATTGAGGTCTTGCAAACTATTAAGTCGAATGTGCGCGGCGCTAAAGTGAGAACCGCATGTTGAGAACTACCCGCCCTCAATCCGTGAAACTCTTGCAGACCTTTGAGACGAATGTGCGCGGCGCTGACGCTAGAGCCATGTTTCGAAAACAACCCGCCCCACATCCGTGAAACTCTGGCACAGCTTTTAAAGCGAATGTGCGCAGCGCTCAGGCGAGAACCACATGTTGAAAACCAGACGTCCTCCATCCGCGAAGCTCTCGCAAAACTGTTAAAGCGAATGTGCGCAGCACTGAAGCAAGAACCACATGTTTGGAACCACCCGCCGTCTATATGTGAAGCTCTTGCAAGTTTGCAGTTTCAGAGTCAGTCTCGGGCGAAACGCCCACCAGCCCGCTCTACAGACACGTCTCCGGGTGGGGCAAGGAGGAGGTCTCTAGAAGGAGAAAGAATGGAGCAGCATGAAGAGCGGAGCGAGGTCAAGGTCCAGGTCAGCCTGCGTGCCTGCGAGGGGGCGGCCGCTTGGGGCACAGGCGGGCGCAAGCCGGCCAGCGCTCACGTGGTGAAGGGCATCCACTGTCGTACAGGCGGAGCGGCAGGAGCAGCAGCAAAGCAGGAGACGCCCCCGCCCCCGCCCCGCCACCCGCCGCCCCTCTCCCCGCGCCCCTCTCCGCGCCCGTAGCGTCCCCTGGGTGCCCGTGGACCCGCGCCTCCTTCCCCGCGCCCCTCGGTCCCCGCGCCCCCTCTGCCCGCGCCCCTTCCCCCTCCGCGCCCCCCCTCCCCCGCGCCGCCCCTCTCCTCCGCGCGCGGCCGCTGCTCCGCGCCCCTCTCCGAGCCACGCCGCCCCGCGGCGCGCAGGCTCCACCGGCCCGCCGCGGCCTGCGGCGCCGGCGGGCGGGCGCCGCCCCCCGCCGGGGCGCCGCCCGGCGCGCCCGCGCCCTCGGCGCCGGCGGGCGGGCGCCGCTGGCCGGGCGCGGCTCAGCGCGGGGGGCGTCGCTGACTTCGGCGGCGCGGACGCCGTCGTTGCCGGGCGTTTTTGGCTGCCGGACGCTCGGTCCTCCTCGGCTCTCCGGCCTCGGGATGCCTTCCGAGAAACCCTCCGCCTCTCCCCCTGCCCCCCCTCGAAGCGCCGCCGATGAATGGAGGCGCGGACGTTGCCGTCGCCGGACGTTCTCGTTGGTCCTCCGCGGCTTGCCAGCCTCGGAATGCCTTCCAGTGGCTGCGCCTCAACGAGGGCGGTCTGGGGCTTTCCTGGTCGTCCCGAGCGGAGCGGCCGCCAGAGGCCCCAGCAGTGGTCCGAAAACCGCCCAGGGACTGGCACCGGGGGGGGGAGCATCGACCTGGGATCGGCGATCCGTCGCCGACAGATCGGCGATGGGCCCCCAATAGCAAAACCCCGCGTTCCTGGGCGGGGTGGGCTATCGGGCCCCTCATCGGCGATCATTCGGCGATTGGGGGTCGATGCATCGCCCCCGGAGCACACCTCCTCCCATCGTTGCCGTTGCTCAGTGGGGGGCCGAAGAACCCAAACCACCTCGAGTCATGCATAAACGACGACGGACAATTTCTCGCTATCTTTTGCGTCCGGGGGTCCTTGCCGAGGCCTCGGGGCCGCCAAGAAAGCAACTCAGGATGAAAAGCCGGTCCCAGGGAATGGGTCGAGACCGCTGTGGGTCGACGTTATGAGCAAAGCGTGGTGTCGGGGGTCTGGGAAGATACTTTTCGTGCACCACGTTGGGCGCCAGGGGGCCCCTTGAGGGTCCCGAAGGTGCCCGAGAGATGCACGCCTCTTCACCCCCGCACGCCCCCCGCCCCCACACATGAGCGACGAAAAGAAACGGGTCTCACGCGAGATGCCTCGGCGACCTGCCCTGACGCGGCGGCCCACGCGGGCCGCCGGCGCGGCACGCTACAGTGGGAAACGGGCGCGCTCACGCGCGACCCTGTTCGGGCAGCTTGCGCGCCAGCGCCGGCGAAGACGACCCCGCGTTTTGCGTTGACCCCCCCCCCCACACAGGCGTGGATCGCCCCGCGCGTGGACCCCCCCCCCACCCACACGCGTTTCGCGTTGCCCCCCCCCCGCCCCCCCACACGTTTGGATCGCCCCCCTCGCTGCGCAACGCCCGAGCTTGGCGTCAGGCGGGGGCCGCAGGGCCTCCTCCATGGCCCGGGCGCGGCCGCAGGGAGCACGGCCAGGCCCATAGAGCGCCAGGGAGGGAAAGGGAGGAGGAGGAGGAGGAGGACCGATCGCGAAGCGAGGTGACATCACCGAAACACACCAGCACGAGCATCTGGCTCGGCTCTGGTTCGAGCCACTTGCTTATTCTTCGGCGACCTGCCCTTCGATATTCTGCTGATATAGCTGAGCCGTGCGGGCGTGGTGGAAGACTGACACTCTTGGGTCAAACCTCTCACCTGAACATTCCCGTATCACCCGTACGGGGATAGAAACACAGCCAGGTCAGGCACTCTCGCACGCTCCCGCCGACGCATCTGCTCCGCGATCTGCGCCAGGAATGCCTCCGCCCAAGCCTTCAAGAGACCTGGCCGGGGCCGTGGCCGGGGTGCGACCCAGAACCTTCACTCCAATGCCCACTTGTGCTCCCCGGGCCCGAGGGGGCAGGCGGAGAGAGGAAGATGGCGAGAGGGAGGGGGAAACGAGAGAGAGGGAGAGAGATCAAAGAGAGATTACCAGAAAAGGGAGAGTGACAGGGGAGGCAGGTGGCGGCGGGCCAGAAGCTGCAGACGGCAGTCTCTGCGGCGAAGGGGGGGTACCTTCGGCCAAGAGACTGCAAACCCACACACAGGCACGCGACCCAGGCACGCGCCTCCCTCTCCCTCCCCTCCTCCTCCTCCTCCTCCTCCTCCTCCTCCTCCTCCTCCTCCTCCTCCTCCTCCTCCTCCTCCCTCTCCTCCTCCTCCTCCTCCTCCTCCTCCTCCTCCTCCTACTCCTCCTCCTCCTCGTCATCGTCGTCCTCGTCTTCTTGTCGTCGTCGTCCTTTTCCTCCTCCTCCTCCTCCTTCTCCTCCTCCTCCTCCTCCTCCTCCTCTCAAGAGGAGGAAACATGAGGATGAGGGAAGATATAGACGGGATGATGAAAGAGCAAGGAGGCGAGAGGAGCAAGAGGAGACGCAGCAGGGAAGAAAGAGGGAGGAGGGACGAGGAAGAACAGATGATGATGATGATGATGATGATGATGATGATGATGATGATGATGATGATGATGATGATGATGATGATGATGATGATGATGATGATGATGATGATGATGACGAGGAGGAGGAGGAGGAGGAGGAGCGAGGACAGATGAGGAGGAGGAGAACAGACAAGGAAGGGCAGACGAGGACGAGGACGAGGACGAGGAGGAGGAGGAGGAGAAATGTGAGGTGGGAGTACATGAAGAACCACCTGCGCCCAATGTGGTCCCAATGTGCCCATGACCGCGCTTCACGCCGCATCAGAGGCAGCGCTTCCACCAACCCGGCCTCTGCTTCCAACCGAGATCGGTATGATCATGCTCTCCTCGTTCTCCTCCTGCTTACTCTGCTGCTTCTCCTGCTCCTCCTCTTCCACCACCCTTTCGTCTTCGTTGTTCTCCTCCCTCCCCTTCTACTCCCGCGCCCACCTCTACTCGTTCAGCTCCCTCTCCGTCTCCTCCTGCGTGCACATACTCCTCTGCTTCCTTCCGCTCCTCCTCCTCCTCCTCCTCCTCCCCCTTCTCCTCCTCTTCCTCCTTTCTCCTCCTCCTCCTCCCCCTTCTCCTCCTCTTCTCTTCGAACCTTCCGCCTATACTATTATGGTCATTTGATATTGTTATCCTCCTCCCCCTTCTGAGACCTGACGTTGCGAACAACAAGTCCAATATCGCCAACAATCACGGCCAGAGCCCTGGACCCTGACTCCCTGCGGCATCTCTCGAGCCGGATCGATCCGTGAGGGGCCTGGGGCCCGGCCCGACACCCAGCGGAAACGCCCGGCGTGAAAAACTGCAACACCTGGATCTCAGGGCCCCCTCCCGCTTCACCCCCACCCCTGGGTGTCGCCCGGCCCTGACTCCAGATCCGCCGTGCTTTTCAGGCTCATTTGGGGCCGATCTCTGCCATACTTGGCCGCCGCTGTTTCCGCCGTATTGAGCGCTTCGGCGGAAATATCCACCCTAATTTTCTGAGGCGAAAAGGTCCACTCCATTTTTTCGCCTCTTTTCGGCCGCGTTCCCGACACATTTTCTCAAGTTGGAGGATCGGCCGAAATACGCCAATTCCGGAGTCAGGGCTCCCTGCCAGGGTGCAAGCTGAACTGTGCTTCCCGTTCCCGGGTTGATGCCGTCTTTTCCCTCGTTCTGCCTGCGCTCCGCCTTTGCTGCAACACGAGAGCAGCACGAAAAAACGCCGACGTCGACGCGGCGCCGACGTTGGCGCGGCGACGACGGAAACAGCAGCACGGAAACGCCGACGTCGGCGCCGCGCCAACGTCGGCGTTGCTCCGTGCGGCCCTCGTTGCGCAGCACAGGCGGAGCGAAGGCAGAACGAGGGAAAAGACGGCACCAGCAGCTGCGCGGCGCTGCACAGCTGGAGCAGCACGAAAACACGCCGACGTCGGCGCGGCGCCGACGCCGCCGGCGTGAGCCCGCTTCGTGCAGACCCGCCGGCAGCCCGCGCCCACGAGCCACCGTGGGGCACGCCGCGCAACCCCTGAGGGCGAGGGGGGGCAGCGGGGAGCGAGGGAGCAGAGCGACAACGGCCCACGAAGTCGCCAGACGCCGAGCAGCTCGCCAAAACTAGGGGCCTCCCAGATGGGCTCCGACTGGATGGGGTCGGAGGATCGCGCCGCATCGCCGATGCATCGACGACGTCGGCGTGGAGAAGATCGGGCTCCAGATCGAGCCGCATCGGCGAGACACCCGCGATGCATCGGCGATGCAGCGCGGTCCTCCGACCCCCTGCCGCTCCGACCCCACCTGGGAGGCCCGGGGCTTCTCGACCAGGCCCCTCAGCTGCTGCAGCTCGCGCCTCCCGCGCGCGACCCCAGCTGGGAGGCCTGGAGTCTGGCTCGCCAGGGCCGGGCCGCGAGCCGGGAGGCCCGGCCGGGAGGTCAGGAGCCGGCCCCAGCTGGGAGGCCTGGCGGCCAGGACCCCGTCCGGGAGGCCTGGAGTCTAGCTCGCCGGGGCTTCCCCCGCCGAGAGAGGGCCGCGCCAGGGGGGGATCTCGCTCCGCGTCGTGTGCTGCAGCGCGAGAGCAGCACGATAACGGCCCACGAAACCGCCCGAAAGCCGCTGGGCTCCCGGCCTGCTCCCCCCCCGCCCCCGACCGGGAGTTGCCAAAGGTGCCCCTGGCCCACCAAGGCGCGCCCAGCTTCGAGCGCCCTGGGCCTCGTGAGGGGTGCTTTGGAGGCCGTGGGGGCCTCCTTGGAAATGTTGGGGGGGCGACTCGGGCCAGGGGCACTTCTGGCGGCACCCGACCCGAAGGCGCGCAGCGCCGGGATGGATCTCCCCGCCTGCTCCCGCGCGGGAGACAGCGCCGCGCGGCCGGCGTCGAGGCTCGAGATGAGCGCGTCCCGCGCCTCGCCGCCGGGGAAGGCTGGGCGGGCGAGAAAGGGAGGGGAGGGCCGCGGAGGTGCGAGAGAGGAAGGGGAGGGCCGCGGAGGGGCAGAGGAGGAGGGAGAAAGAGTGGCGGAGGGGCGGGGGAGGAGGGAGAAAGGGCGGCGGAGGGGAGGGGGAGGAAGGAGGGAGGGCCGCGGAGGGGCGGGCGCGGGGGCGAGAGGAAAGGCTCGGAGGCGCGGGGAGGAGAGAGGGAGGGAGGGCTCGGAGGGGCGGGGAGGGAAAGCTATGGAATGCTGTGCAAAACGGACCTCCGTTCGTACACTCACTCGTCCTACATGTTTGTTAACGGGCTTTCTTAGAGAGCTCTAGGTGCAGGCCGTGTGTGGCGCTCGGGGCCTCGTGGCCCTGAGCGCTTGAACCTCCCCCCCTCGGGCCTGAGAGACTGGAGGGGGTGGGGCAGCATGCATAGCAGGTGCAGAATAGATGTCCATAACGTATTGGCTCTAGTTTCAACGAGCAGCAGCCCTCTCGCGCCTCCCTTTGAGCGCGCGCGGGATTGCAGCCACGACGCGCCTTTCCTGGTTCGCCGCGTGCGTGCTCGGCACCGCTCTGGTGCAAGAGGACGCTTTCGAGGATCTGCTGGATTACGCTTCGGGCGGGTTCGGCAGCGTTCTGTCAGGCTCCCCGCTGCTGCTGGGAGACGGCGAGGCCGAGCCTGAGTCGCCCTTCGACGAGCCCAGCGTCGACGCCGAGGACGTCGACCCGTGCGAGGACGAGCCTGAGGGGCAGCCTATGCCCTTCCAGCGATGGAACAGGATCTACTACCGCCCGAGGGCGGACTCCAACCAGGGTCTCACGATGCTCCTGGTCAGCAAGTTCAGCTCCACGCTGGGCGAGAAGAGATGGGTCTGCATCGACCCGACGGGCAGGCTCCAGGTCCTAGACCTCGGCCAGCCTGCGAAGGTGAAGTCAACGAAGTTCGCGGGCGTGAACCACGGCACATTCCAGGGCCTCTCCGCGACGGAGAAGCAGAAGGCCATCGAGGCGGCCGACCGCATCATCGCCACGGGGCCCGTATCGACGACAGGCAAGATCACCGGGGACCACCATCCTCGAGGTGGAGGCGCCGCGGGACGCAGGTCCCACCGCCGCCACGCGGTGTCGTGGCTACTGAAGCTGGTCTCCAACATCGCGGGCTACGCTTGGGCCCGCCGGAGCTCGGGCACGGCTGCGGGTTCGACGTTCGTGCTGTGGCGCGCAGTCGTCGACCTCAACGTGGTGGAGTGGGTGAAGTGGGGCTACTCGTCGCTGAAGGAGACCGTGGACACGGTGGAGTATTTCAGGGAGGAGATCGAGACGGTGTTCGAGATGCACGAGTCAGGAGCTCTCGAGCCTCTCTACTTCTCAGTGGCCGTGATGCTCGTGAGTGGCTTCCTCATGTCGTGCTGCAGGTCCTCGCGCCCCTCGCCTGCGCCATCGCCCACAACGTCCTCTGGTGCCGCAGCTCCCGCGCTTCTTGGTTGGAGCTGGCCATCATGGTCGGCCACGCCGTCTCCAAGCCAGTCGGGATCATCGACTCCCAGGGACGAAGGCACTCAGGTGTCAGACGCCGAGGATTCGGACTCGGTGGGAGGCGAAGTTCTGAGGCAGATGGGTTTGGTGGCCGAGGGGCTCTCCGCTCTCGAGGAGAGGCAGGCGTCGCGGCCGACGGAGCCTCCTCAGCCAACTCCAGCGCCTTCAGCACCTCAAGCCCCAGCGAAGCCTGGGATCGGCGCGGACAGCTACGACCAGATGATGGGGGCCCTCCTTCAGAGGCTGGACCGCCACAAGGAGATGGTGGAGCAAGACAGCATGGCCGTGACCGCCAGCGGGTCCGAGCCGCGGGTGGTCAGCTCCACGTCCAACCCAGAGATCGACTCGCTAGTCAAGGGCCTGGACGACTCCTTCAAGGACACGCGCGAGGTCGCCAAGGAGAAGCTGCAGGCCTACTCCAGCGACGTGGCGTGGACGATCCCGGGGGGCATCAAGACGCGAGTGGCCCCGTCAATGGTGGCTCGCCTGTACCGCAGTGGGGCTTCAGCGGTGGCGAGCATCAGGGAGATGATTCGCACGAAGCAGCTGGACGGCAACCACATGGCGGAGGAGGCCCTCCTCATCAGCATGATGCTCGGCCGATCCATGGTGGAGGTGCCCGCGGACTGGATCAACTACAAGACGACGGAGTTGGCGATGCGGCGCCTCCACGGCATCGAGAGGGCCTTCGAGAACGTCAAGCAGAGGTCGGACTGGAAGCCGCCCAACGGCTCGAAGGCGGGCTGGAAGTCTCGCGTCAACTACGCCCTGCTGGAGGAGCTCGACACGACCAAGTCGGATCAGGAGGGCCTTCTCATCGACGGCGTGGAAAAGGAGCTTCGCGAACGCTTGGCTCATCGCGCCCTTCTCGCCAAGTCCCTCGACAAGCTGCAGGACAAGAAGCACTCAACAAGCAAGGACGACTGACAGCTGGGAGGTGCTCACGATTCAGGCGCTTCGCGAAGCGCATTCTCCTGGCAGCCATCGTCTTGGAGGCTGCCCACATCTACCACAACGTGCACAGCGTTATTTTCCTAATTTCTCATCACGATGAGAGCGGAGGTCGAATTCTCATCAGAGGGTCGAGTGCGCGACCCCTTGGAGGTGCTGCCGCTCCTGCCAGCGCCGTCTTCCCCTTCGTCTCCTTCGGGGCGGTCGAGGTCTCGCTTCGCCCAGGAGCGAGCAATCAGGGTCAGGACGAACGCCGCTCTGAGGTCCTTAGCCGCGCTGACGACGAACTCATACCACGACCTGCGGGACTCCAGTTTCGGATCCTCCATGGAGTGGGGCACGAGCCACGAGCTGCCGCGCAGGATTTCCGAGAGGGTGCTGCAGTGCCACCGGGACGCGCACGATCAGAAGATGTACGACTCCGGCGCCGAGTCCGCTTTCGAGCGGCTGGCCTTGCATGCCAAGCCTGGGACCTACGCGGGCTTCAGTGTATCAGACAAGGACGGCGACGACGTGCCGCAACGAGGGAAGGTCATGCCCTTCGTGAGCGGCGAAGCGTCTCTGCCTCCAGCGGGGACGCAGCCATGCGACATAAGGATGATTTCACCAAAAGCGAGATATTACTTCGACAGATTCCACGAGAGGATGCGCCTGCCGCCCAGCCAGGTCGACGAGGCCGACATCGAGAAGACGAGAGCCTACATGGACCCCAGTTTGAGGAGCAGGTCAGCTCGCCTCCAGTTCGCGCTGAGACTATGGGAGTCAGGCATGCTCGGTTTCACGGACATCTGCAGGGCGGAGGTCTCGGTCTTCTTCGTCATGAAGAAGGTCAACGAGGCAGGCCAGTTCATTATCCGGCCCGTCTGGGACCTGAGGCAGGTGAACAAGCGCTTTCAGAAGCCACCTCACCTCTCTCTGGGGTCCCCGATGGCGATGGCGGAGCTGGACCTATCCGACGAGATCACAGAGGGCAGGGTCTCGCAGTCAACGTGGGGAGACGTGCCAGATTACTTTCACAGATGCAAGAGCTGCAGCGAGCTGTGGCCGTACATGGTGTTCGGAGGCGCGACGATCCCCCAGCTTTTGAAGGAGCTCAAGCGCCAGGGCAAAGGGGTGCCGACGGTCCCGAAGGGGGCCCGCTACCTGTGCCTGGTGGTGATGCTGATGGGCTTCAGCTGGTCACCAGCGATCTGTCATGGTGCTCTGGAGGACCTTCTGCGCGATCTACCCGGCTTCCCGCGGGGAGCTCAGCTGGTCAACGGGCGTGTCCCCCCCCAGCTTCTCCGAGACGGCCTTCATCTACTGGGTGTTCATGGGCGACTTCGCCTCGATGACCTTGCAGCAGGACGAGATGAGCGAGGTGACGGAAGCAGTGCGCGAACACGCTGGGAAGAAGCTCAAGGAGGCGGGCCTCGACATGCACAAAGACGGAGTCGGGGCAGCGATGCCCCTTTCTCTGGGCGTGACGATCACTCAGCGCCCTCATCGCTTGATGGCAGCACAGGAGAAGGTCAAGAATGTCATTGGTGCGACCAAGGCCCTTCTGGACCGAGGTCGAGCGACTCCAACCGAGCTATCAAGGATAATTGGGTCGTGGGTGTGGTTAGCGATGTGCTGTCGGGCCGCTTTCTGCATGCTGGACGCTTGCTACAAGTTCGTGACAAAGTACGGCGACGACGATCAGGTTCACATCCTGTGGGAGAGCGTGACAAACGAGCTGTACATGCTTTACCACATGGCCCCCCTGATGTATACCCACTTGGAGTCGAGGTGGAGCCCCAGTGTCTTTGCTACGGATGCGAGCGAGGAGGGCCTAGGGGTAGTCGAGACGACAGCGAGCCGGGAAGAAGTCCGAGCCGAAGTCAACCGACAGTGGAGAGCCGACCATCTTCGAGACATGGCCAGGGACGAGGAGGAGGAGGAGCTGCTCAGTGGCGAGAACCTCGAGCGAGCCAGACGAGGCATCCCCCCCGTGGTGTCCGATGGCGAGGTCCCTCCGATGAAGTTCATGGCCGACATTTTCTCGGGGTGCGGCGGCTTCGGGCAGGCGATCCGCGAGGAATTGCAGTGCCAGACCCTGTTCGTGGACAACGCACGGGAGGCGCGCCACGACCTGCTGGACCCGTCCTTCGTCGAGCTTGTCTGTCGCGCCGTTCTTCGGGCCCTCTTCTTCATGGTCCACTTGGCCCCTCCATGCTCCACGTTCTCGCGAGCACGTCGACCTCCCTTGCGAGCTCCAGGCCGTTGGATTCGCGGTCTCCCGGGTCTTTCCCCTCAGCAGGTTCAGAGGGTACGGGAAGGCAACGCCCTGGCCCAGGCAGCGATCTCGATTTGCTATGCGTGCCTGGCATCAGGGACAGGCTTTTCACTGGAGAACCCCAGGACCTCGATGATCTGGGACCTCCCCGACATGGCGAAGTTGCTGACGATGGATGGAGTTCTCGTAGTGGAGATGGTGCACTGTTCCTTCGGAGCCCGATGGAAGAAGCCAGCTCGGATAGTGACCAACGTGCAGGCGCTGAAGGAGCTCGAATGCAAGTGCTCTCAGGATCACGATCATCAGGAGCTGCGGGGACGCGACTCTCAAGGACGACTCTGGACGCGCCTGGCAGCAGTCTACCCGCCACGCCTGTGCAAGGCTTACGCCTCGTGTGTGGCCAAGGCCGTGTCCAACAACGAGCTGAAGCTGCACGGCTGGCGCATGCGAGAAGTCCGAGGCGCATCGCCGAAGCCAGTCGCAGTCATGAGTCACTGGGCCAAAATATCCCGATGGCATCTAGCGTGGAAAGGGGTATGGGCGTATCACGATCACATCAGTGTGCAGGAAATGAGGACGGTCGCATCGGTATCTCGTCACCTGTGTCGCTCGTCAAAGAACTGGTTCAGCCGAGTCTTGGTCCTGTGCGACTCTATGGTGACGGTGGGCGCAGTCAGAAAGATGCGGAGCTCTTCGCGACCTTTGATGACGCAGCTGAAGAAGATCGGCGCGATCACGCTGGCCACCGGTATCCGATTGACGCTGAGGTGGATACCCACAGACATGAACCCGGCCGACGGCCCGTCGAGAGGCGAGGAGATAGGCAGCGCCGAGATCACCAAGACCAAGTCCGAGCAGAAGAAGAGCGTGATGGACAGCGACTTCGAGTTCGAGAGGCTCTTCGGGGACATGCTGGAGATCAGGGGCATGCACGACGACTACGACCTGGCCTGGCATTTATGACGACGATCCTGATCCTAGCCTCGGCTCCAGAGATCACAGCCACAGCAGCGGCAGACACGGAGCTCAACGACCAGGACGAGAGCTTCCAGGCTGACGGCGACCACACCTTCGACAATGAAGATGGGCAGGCTGTTGATGACATAGGAATGTTCGCAGGAGCTCTCGAAGCAGCGGTGACAGTCAAAAAGACGGCCAAAAAGAAAGGCAAGCAACGAGCTCACGTTCCTCAGAACAAGAAGGGCCCCCTCGCCTTCGATAATGCTGCTCGGGAGCCCCCAGTGTCGAGAACCAGCCTGGGCTCTGGCACGCTGGAAGTACCTCTGCGGCTTCTCGTTCACGCAGTTCAGGACAACACTAACGCGTGCTACATCAAGGAGGTGGAGCCCTTTCTCGTGAGGGTGCGTCTCAAGAGGCTTCCTTTTGCCACGGCGGCCGAGCGCGACATCACCCTTGCGGCGGAGTTAGACCACATGTGCTTCGTGGAGAGGGCTTCGGTGTCAAGAGGAGTTCGATTGCACCATGGGCTGGTCCACCTGTTTCCAGAGTGGAAGTCTGAGCTGCCGATCTCCTTGCGCGCTTTGCATAGCTGGGAAAAGTTCCAGGAGTCCTGGGAAGGTGGCCCAGCCTCTGCCGAAGCAATCTATTTCATGTCATCCCAGGCGATCAAATCAGGCCACGTAGACGAAGGGATAGCCTTTCTTGTAGCGTACAATTGTGATCTTCGAGAACAAGATTGGTTGCAGCTGAGGGGTGAAGACGTTCATGTTAGTGGCAAAACGTATTCCAATGATCTGTCAAGTGACGACACTCAGCATGCAGCTGGTGGGATCAAAGTGGCGCTACTTCTTGGACGGAGACACCGAGGTGAGAGCGTCAAGACAGGTCAAGAGCAAGGAGTGGCGATTGACAGCGGTCTTCTCTCACACATCTTGGCGGAGCGTGTCAAGCAGATCAAACCAACCGACTAGGTCTTCAATACCACAGCTGCCAAAACAACTTCAGTCTGGAGAGGCATCCAATCCAAGTTCGGACTTGAGTGGATTGGACCGGTGCATACGTTGAGACACAGCGGACCGAGTTACGATATCTTGCACAAGCGACGATCAATTCAAGAAGTTCAGAGACGCGGGCGGTGGACACAAGCCAAGTCGATGGCCAGGTATGCGAAGCCACATTCTCTTATTGTTCATGACGCACGGTTACCTGCAAATATTGAAGACGCGGGCCGTAGGGCCCTTCATGATCTGAGCTCGACGCTGAAGAGCATCCCCACTCAGAGCCCATGGCGATCTGCAGCATCGCGGGGCTTGACGTACATCGCAGGATCTGACGCTGGCCAGGCCATGGAGCCCGTGGACCCGGCAGCCTGAGACGCGGCGGCGTGCCAAGCACTGTGGCCTCCCGCCTTGAGCCAAATTGTCCCCTCCCCCTTCTCCTCACTCCTTATATATCAGTGCTGACGCACCCACCCCCCCAGTCCCAGACTTTAAGTGAGAACCCGAGGTTGCGGGGTGAGGGGCGTTTTTTCTTGGGCCTGTGCCTCTCGTGGCTGCTTGGGCCCAGGCTCTCGCCGACAGCGGCGAGCGAAACCTTCCGATCGGTGTGCTGCGCGAGCCGAGGTAGTGTGAAAAAGGATCCCGTCTGGCCATCTTGGAGCTCGTTCTCAGAATACATGTTTGTTAACGGGCTTTCTTAGAGAGCTCTAGGTGCAGGCCGTGTGTGGCGCTCGGGGCCTCGTGGCCCTGAGCGCTTGAACCTCCCCCCCCTCGGGCCTGAGAGACTGGGGGGGGGGGGGGGCAGCATGCGTAGCAGGTGCAGAATAGATGTCCATAACGTATTGGCTCTAGTTTCCCATCCCAACCCTCCCTTTTTTGAGGGGGGCGTCTTTTCTTGGGCCTGTGCCTCTCGTGGCTGCTTGGGCCCAGGCTCTCGCCGACAGCGGCGAGCGAAACCTTCCGATCGGTGTGCTGCGCGAGCCGAGGGTAGTGTGAAAAAGGACCCCGTCTGGCCATCTTGGAGCTCGTTCTCAGAAGACCTGTTTATTCTCATCTGGGGTTCATCGGATGCGTCTGAATCAAAATGCTCCTCGCGGCGGCCTGGCGGCCCAGCGGGGGAGGGGGGAAGTGGGGCTCGGAAGGGCGAGAGCAGGGTAGGCTCGGAATGGAAGGGAGGAGCACGTAGAGCATGACATTTGGGATGGACGGGCTGCGCAAGCGCTATCCCAGGGCGCCCCGTCCGAAAGCTTGCAATCAGTGAACGCACGCATGCCAACCAGAGAAGGGGCAACATGACGACGAGGCGCCGGACTTTTCTGGGTTGCATCTTTCCGACGCTTCTCACCGGCCTTGCTGGTATTTTGCTGGCGCTGTAGAACTGCTGCGTCGAGGCCAACGACTTTTCTTCCTGTGGCAAGAAACCGTATTCCGCAGCCTCCAAGTAATCCTGTGCATATTTTTTGTAATCGAAATCTTTCTCACTGGCGTGCTTGGCTGTCCACGCTGCGCGCGATCCTGCTTGCGGCGTATCTGCCCGAGTCGTTGCGCCCCCGATAAAATTTGACACGTCTCCCCGCCTGCGATTTGCGAAAGCTCGTGCAGCGTTTCCAGCTGTAAGCGGCGTTTCTTGCGTTCAGCTGAAGCACGTGGACTGGCGAACCACGTTGACCAAAGCCGTTTGGCGCTTTTGGTTATTTATGGCCACTCTTGCCTGTCCTTCACACTCAGAATTTCCATCTCATCTGGAATGTCATCGTGTAAGAGTGAGCCCCGTCGTGACCCAATGGCCATATCAGCCAGCGAGCACGGCCGCTCTGCTCCAGCACTGGACGCGCGCCAAGCCGCATATCGGAGAAGGGCGGCTCTCCGGAGTGATGGTTGTCGCCCACGCCTGTCCGAAGTGGTGGGCGCCGTCCAAGCTTCCAAATTGCTGCGAGCATGTCGGCCTAATACTCGCGGGCGCATGTGAGATACTGAGCGTATTCAATCCACAACTGGCCAACATCCAGCTTCAAGACTTGCGCCGAACGCCCGGGGCCTTTATGCGCTGCTCCGCCATCATCCAAGAGTAAACGAAAGCCGTCAACTGATAGATGTTTCATGTGTCCCAGTTCAAACCCGATAAAGCTTTGGATAATTTCAAACTCTGGAAACTCCGCCCGTGCTATGGATTTGGTTTCCAAGACCCAAGCTTGCATATGGCCAAGTGCGTTTTGTACAGTTTCTGCTGTCGCCCCAACCCTAGGTGCACCAATCTGCTGTGGCTGTCCATCGATAACGAAAACGCGCCGACCACCATCGGCGAGACATTTCAACATCACCTTAGTATAACGACTATTGGCACAGATGCCGTTGAAGTAAAGTGCACGCAATCGGCCCAAATAATCGCGCACCCACCCTGCGAGTTTAGCTGGATCAGAATCTTCTGAATCTAACCGTTGAACAAGGAAATGAGTTTCGCCCCCAGCATCTGCCATCATAGACAAGATAAGCGCTGATTGAGCCCAATGACCTTCCTCTCTGCCGCGCCGCCCCCGCATGGCGCGGACCGCTGTCCTCGCCGGAAGCCAGAACTCTAAAACTGCTTCCCCGAAAAGCTTCTGGTGACTCTCGAACCGATGTTTAGCTGATCTCAAATCTACGCGGCCTTCAGGGTGAGATAGCTGAATCTCTGCTCCACCAGCTGTTTCAGACGCCTTGACCAATCCACTGAAAACTGCTCTGAATGGCAAACGGTTCCGGATCATCTGTACTGGCGAGCGCCTGTTGAGCATGAAGCGTTGGGCGACTTCACGCAGCGCGTCATCGCGCGCCCATCCGCGGCTCGTCAGGCGCCTGCACGCGTAAGCCTTGTCTTTCAACACGAAAACCAGGTGTGGTAATAATTCACCGTCGACACCTATGCCCCAAACATTTCTGCTCTGTAACATCGCCCTGCAAGTTGCTCATCAGCCGCCCCATCTGCGGTGAAAGATTCCAGGATCCACTGTAAATGTATGTGTAAGTCTGCGTTGCACTCCACTGTCGCCGTTTGCCTCGCGGTCTGCTCGTGCTTGCAGCCGTCTTGATCACTTGTAGGGCTGCGTCCGCCAGCGCGTCGGATGTTGTGCTATGGCCGGTAGAATGCAAATTGACAAGACCAAGAAAACCACTTCAAATCCGACGTTGCAGCGCGAAACCTAGCTCCGAGGTAATCTTTCCGCACATCTTGCATGAGCGTCATAGACGTTGCTTTGCGTAAGAAGTGATGCGTGTTGCGGCGACACGCTTCACCCAGACAATGTTTTCGATGCAGCACTTGCTTACGTTTGCCAACCCCTGGAATCCCATCATCGCCAGAGGCCCGTCCTTTGTGAACAGCTTCCATCACATCTGTGAAGGGCTGCGTCGAAGGTGCGAGACTGAGGTTGAGTGTCAGGCTTGTCTGACCACCCAGAGCTGCCGTATGACATTGATCTTTGCAATGCCGTTTCAGAATGCACGTTTGAGCCACGGCCGAGGAAGTGTGCGAGCATCGGCCCCATGTTGTCTTCATTTTTGCTCGCATGCACACTCTGCAACCAAATGTAAATTCGTTTTCACCACGTTGTTGGACAAGAAGCCATGTGTCTGATGTCTCATCATGTGGATCGCAGCGCAGCCATTGATTGTACCTGGCAGCCTGAGCACTTGCGCAAACCAACATGTGCGATCTGAACGTCTCCGGTAATTGTGATGGCAGTAATCTTGATCGAACGTGTTTGCGATTCACCCAAGTCATAAGCCCAAATGGCTACATAAAGCATGAAACCTAACACGGCACATGGTCACACATGTGGCGGCAAAGGTGACTTGGGGACGCGTGGGGTTCGGGCTCTGCTTCTTACTGCGCTGCCGCGCGAAGCAGCGCCCCCAGCAATGTGGCGTTTGCTTTTTTCCCTAACCAGCTTGTTTACTAGAGTCTCGTACATGTCACGGCCGCAAGAGGGGCCCAAGAGGACGATTGTCAACCGAAAGCCCGAGCCTTCCGCTGAGAAGGGCCCCCATGATGAGGCCCCTGCAGGCCTCCCAAGGGGCCCCAAGAGGCCACAAAAGAACCCCTTGAAGCCCAAATGATGAGGTTCCAATGGAACCATGAAGACCCATGAGGACCCATGAAGACCCACAGAAACATCAGCTATGGTTTCAACGGGCCTGACAGTCCCACCCCACTCCACACGATATCCTGACGCGTAAGAGGCCCCATACCCACAACCCAGGCACGGCGGTGGCAGGATGGGCCGAAGGCCGGCAAATAATGTACCGTCTTTCGATGGTATATAACATCGCATCGAGTAACATAGACAAGCGCGTGACACCATATGAGACCACCGTAAACAATGACGTGCCATGACCGTGTATCTCAAGCATAAACATGTATACCATTGTTCAACAATACAGCATGCTTGCACACATAAAGAATTGCACAGGTTTGACAAGATTTCGCGCCGAAGGCGCGCATGTGGCCCTGGCGGTATCATGTCATCAAGGCTCGCAGCGCTGGCCCACAACGCATGCACGGTGGCGGGATGTCCGAATGCCAACATTCCCGGTCAACATCACCTCCAGCGGCCGAGGCGCCGCAAGCTCGCCACGGCATCCCGCCAAAGGAGGCGTTTCGGCTCCAACGTGGCGACCAGGGTCCAGCCGTGACGACGAGGGAAGATGGCGAGGAGGAAGGACCCCTAGATCGACCCAAGGGAGTGGGCAGCCACGCGCCAACCGTGCAGTGCGCAGGGAGGATGAGGAGGGAATGAGGAGGAAGAGGAGTTGTTGCAACGGGTAACGCCGCAGAGTGCAACGTTCCTAAAGACTCCTTGTCGCCGCGCGCGGCGTCGGCAGCCATGCGGCGGCCAACAGAATGGCCTGCTGGCCCAGTGCAGCGGCGTTGTGCCACGACTTCCCCGATTTGCGGGAGATCATGGGCAACCATTGGACAGCCCAGGTGGAGGCGGCCCGCTGGGCCAGGGAGGCCCGCGCGGCGGCCCGCGCGGCGGAGGAGGCCACCGCCTCCGAGGAGGCCAGCGCGGCCGAGAAGACCAGCGCGGCCGAGGAGGCCCGTCGTGCGGCCAAGGCAGCTCCCGCCCAGGAGCGCCAGCTCGCATGGCACGGCGCGCGCGAGAAAACAGCGGCGGCCTCCGATGCGGCCGCGGCCGCGGTGGCAGAGCAGGCGGCCTACGCCGCTGAGGAAGCGGCGTACGCCGCGTATGACAGGAGGCGGTGTGGGACGCGGTGGAGGCGCCCGCGCTCGGTTGACAAAGCGCGGCGGGGTCTACGCTAAAAGAAGGGGGTGGGGAGCAGGATCAGTAAGAGGAGAGGAAGGAGGAGAGGGCGGACGAGGACAGAGAGGAGGAGGTGAGGAGGAGGAGGAGGAGGAGGAGGAGGAGGAAGAGGATGACAAACAGGAAAAAGGAAGGAGGAAAGGGACGAGGAGGAAGGATTTTGTGTTGGTTATTGTGCGCACGCAAACCACTGCCATCACACCCTAGTAGTTCGGCAATTGCCCAGTACCATCACTGCAACGACGAATGTCACCATATAATCACATACCTACTTGAAAACACAATTTGGGTGACATGTTGCTACCGCCATCACGACTTATTCTTAGCAGCACCTATCAGTAAGGAACCCGGGGAAGTCAGCGAAAGTTGATGGTGTACCTCAAAAACGTACCTTGAGCATGACGCCATGGGCGGATAGTCAAGCACGTAGTATACGGAAGCCGGATACAAGTAAGGCGTGGAGTCCGTCAAGGGGTCTGCTGCGCCCGCTGGACATTGCAAGTATGTTGCCGCTAAGGCTGCACAACAACCAGCTTTTTTTTCAACCACTCACCGCGCCGCTCACAAGCAACTGCACCCCACTGGGTGCATGGTATTGGACCCCCTGGCCCCCGCTAAGACAAAAATGCAAGACGGCAGCGAAACAAATGCGATCGGCTCTTCCTAAACATCTCAATCTCCATGGGGGGGAATAACAAAAAAGCCTAAGACCAGGCCAGACTGTCACCGTCATCGCCGTCGTCGACGTCGCCGTCGTCGTCGCCACCGTCGCTGTCATTGTCACCGCAGGCGTCGTCGTCGCCGTCGCCATCGCCGTCACCGCCGTCGCCGTCACCGACGCCGCCGTCGCCGCCGCCGTCGTCGTCGTCGTCGTCGTCGCCGAAGTTGCTGTCATTGTCGCCGCCGTCGTCGTTGTCGCCGTCGCGGTCGCCGCCGCCGTTGCCACCGTCGTCGTCGTCGTCGTCGTCGTCGTCGTCGTCGTCGTTGTCGTTGTCGTCGTCGTCGCCGTCGCCGTCGCCGTCGCCGTCGCCGTCGCTGTCATTGTCGCCGTTGTCGTCGTCGTCGCCGTCGCCGTCGCCGTCGTCGTCGTCGTCGCCGTCGCCGTCGCCGCCGTCGCCGTCACCGCTGCCGCCGTCGCCGCCGCCGCCGTCGCCGCCGCCGCCGTCACAGTCATTGTCGCCGCCGTCGTCGTTTCCGTCGCCGTCGCTGTCGCCGTTTCCGACGTCATCGTCGTTATCGTCGCCGACGCCGTCGCCGTCGTCGACGCCGTCGCGGTCGACGTCGCCGCCGTCGCCGTCGCCGTCGCCGTCGCCGTCGTCGCCATCACCGACGCCACCGTCGCCGCCGCCGCCCGCCGCCGCCGCCCTTGCCGCCGCCGTCGCTGTCATTGTCGCCGCCGTCGCCGTCGTCGCCGCAACCGACGCCACCGTCGCCGCCGTCGTCGTCGTCGTCGTTGTCGTCATCGTCGTCGTCGTCGTCGCCGCCGTCGCTGTCATTATCGCCGCCGTCGTCGTCGTCGCCGTCGCCGTCGTCGTCGTCGCCGTCGCCGTCGCCGTCGCCGCCGTCGCCGCCGCCGCCGTCGCCGTCGCCGTCGTCGTCGCCGCCGCCGTCGCTGTCGTCGCTGTCATTGTTGTCGCCGCCGCCAGCGCCGTCGCCGTCGCCGTCGCTGCCGTCGTCGTCGTCGTCGTCGTCGTCGTTGTCGTTGTCGTTGCCGTCGCCGTCGCCGCCGTTGTCGTCCTCGCCGCCGCCGCCGTCGCCGCCGTCGTCGTCGCCGCCGTGGTCGTCATCATCGTCGTCGCCGTCGCTGTCATTGTCCCCGCCGCCGCCGCCGCCGCCGCCGTCGCCGTCGCCGTCGTCGCCGTCGCTGTCATTGTTGCCGTCGCCGCCGCCGTCGCCGTCGTCGCCGCCGTCGCCGTCGTCGACGCCGTCACCGTCGACGTCGCCGCCGTCGCCGTCACCGCCGTCGCCGTCGCCGCCGCCGCCGTCGGCGCCACCGTCGCTGTCATTGTCGCCGCCGTCGTCGTCGCCGTCGCCACTGTCACTGTCGCCGCAGTCGTCGTCGTCGTCGTCGTCGTCGTCGTCGTCGCCGTCACTGTCATTGTCGCCGCACGTCGTCGTCGCCGTCGCGTCGCGCGTCGTCGCCGTCGCCGTCGCCGCCGCCGCCGTCCCAGCCGGCGTCGTCGTCGTCGTCGTCGCCACCGTCGCTGTCATTATCGCCGCCGTCGTCGTCGCCGCTGTCATCGTCGTCGTCGTCGTCGTCGTTGTCGTCGTCGCCGTCGCCGTCGCCGTCGCCGTCGCCGTCGCTGTCATTGTTCGCCGCCGTCGTCGTCGTCGCCGTCGCCGTCGCCGTCGTCGTCGCCGACCCCGTCGCCGTGACCGCCGTCGCTGTCACCGCCGCCGCCGTCGCCGCCGCCGCCGTCGCCGCCGCCGTGCAGTCATTGTCGCTGCAGTCATTGTCGCAGTCATTGTCGCCGCCGCCGTCGTCGCCGTCACGTCGCCGCCGTCGTTTCCGTCGCCGTCGCCGTCGCCGTTTCCGACGTCATGGTCGCCGTCGTCGACGCCGCCGTCCTTGTAATTGTCGCCGCCGTCGCCGTCGCCGCCGTCGCCGTCGTCGTCGCCGTCGCCGTCGCCGTCGCTGACGTCGCCATCACCGCCGCCACCGTCGCCGCCGCCGCCGTCGTCGCTGTCCTTGTCCCCTCCGTCGCCCTCCCGTCGTCACCGTCGCCGCCGCCGTTGCCACCGTCGTCGTCGTCGTCGTCGTCGTCGTCGCCGTCGCCGTCGCCGTCAAAGCCGCTGTCGTCGCCGCCACCGTCGCCGTCGCCGTCGGCACCGTCGTTGCCGTCATCGCTGTCATTAGTGTCGTCGTCGTCGTCGCTGCCGCTGCCGTCGCCGGCGCCGTCGCCGTCGCCGCCGTCGCCGTCGCCGCCGTCGCCGTCGCCGCCATCGTCGTCGTCGTCGCCGCCGACGCCGACGCCGTCGCTGCTGTCGCCGTCGCCGCCGCCGCCGTCGCCGTCGTCGTTACCGCCGTCGTCGCTGTCATTATTGTCGCCGTCGTCGTCGTCGCCGCCGTCGCCGTCGCCACCGTCGCCGTCGCCGTCGTCATCGTCGCCGCCGTCGCCGCCGTCGTCGGCGCCTTCGCGGCGGCGTCGCCGCCCCACGCGAGCTCGAGCGCGGACTGCGCCGAGCGGGCCGCCCGCATGAGGGCGGGGGGCAGCGCGCTGGGCTCGGCGGGGGCGCCTGCGAGGGAGCCTCCTCCTCATCCTCCTCGTCCTCGTCGTCATCGTCCTCCTCGTCCTCCTCGTCCTCCTTGTCCTCCTCCCTCTCCTCCTCTTCCTCGTCCTCGTCCTCCTCCTCGTCCTCCTCCCCCTCCTCTTCCTCCTCCTCCTCCTCCTCCTCCTCCTTCTCCTCCTCCTCCTCCCCCCCTTCTAGTCCCCCTCGTGTCCCTCTTCGTCCTCATCCCCCTCGCCCTCCTCGTCGTAGTCCTCCTCCTCCTCCGCGTCGTCCTCCTCCCGTTCCGCGTCGTCCTCCTCCTCCTACTCCTCCTTGTCCTCCTCCTCCTTCTCCTCCTCATCGTCGTCCTCCTCCCCCTCCTCGTCCTCCTCGTTCTTGCCCTCCTAGCTCTCCTAATCATCGTCCTCCTCGTCATACTCGTCCACCCTCCCTCCCCCTCCCACTCCTCCTGCTGCTGCTGCTGCTCCTCCGCCTCCCCCCCTTTCTCATCATTGGGGTTGGGAGGAGGGCAGGGGGAGGACGGGGAAGCGGAGGTAATATGGGGGGGGGAACGAGAGAGCAGGGAGGGAATAAGACGTACGGGGATGAAGGGGTGGTGGGGAGAGGGAGCAGGAAGACGCAATAGGGGAAAAGAAGAGGGGGAGTGGGGGGGAAGGGCGTAAGTAGGGGCGGATGATGGGGAAGGAAGATAAAGGGGAGAGAAGGGGAGAGGGGTAGTGGAGGAAATGGAGGGACAGATAAAAGGAAAAAAGGGAGGAAATGGGAGGGAGTAGAGAGGGAGGGAGGAGAGAGAAAGAGAGAGAGAGAGAGGAAGAGCGAGAAAGAGAGAGAGAGAGAGAGAGACAGGACATCTCCTCAATGTCTGACTGCGGGAAGTTTATCCTTTATCCAAGGCCTCGGCTTGCCAGCACTCTCCAAAGTGGTGCGGGCACGCCTTTGGGTGATGGGAAGAGCCCCCGCTCAATGATGCTAAAGTAGGGTGAAGGGAGGGAGGGGAGATCTCTGTAATGCCTGACCGCGGGAAGTGTACCCTTTATCCGAGGTCTCTGCCTTGCCAACACTCTCTGAAGTGGTGCTGGCAGGCCTTCAGGCGTTGGGAACAGCCCCCGCTCGATGATGCTCGAGATCCCACACCCCTTCCGCGCAGTGCTTTCCGCACTCCGAGCCGAGATGGACGTGCAAAGCGGCGGGCACTGACTTCGCCTCCGCCACCCGCTCCGGCTCCGGCCCCGATACCGCTGCTCCACGGACCTCTCCCAGGGTGCGGTCTGACGGGGAGAGCCCAGACTCTCGGGGAGTCCCTCGGGGAGAGCCCAGCCGTGGCGACGGGACATCTCCAGGACGAGCATCGGCATCGGGGAGCAAGAGAGATACCTCCACGCGGGGCTCCCGGACGGCTGCTGCCAGGCAGCCAGACCGACATCTCTGGCCGCAGCATCCCCAAGGATTGCCGAGAGTTCGAGGGCTCAACAGTTTCACCAGGGGCACGTTCGTGGTCATTCATGGCGTACCCTCTTTTGCCTATTTCTACTTGCGGTCCCTGCCCAGGCAGGGCGTACTGACAGTTCTGGGATTGAGAACTATCTAGCCAAGGGAGGATGTCTGATGAGTGGGGTGGTGGAGACAACGTACTTGGGGATTGGTACTGGTCTACTCCTACTTCGCTTTCTACTTCTTCTTTCAGTTTTGTACTTCCTGTACTTCCTGATGCACTTCCTGCTGATGCACTTCCTGCGGCACGGTCTCCGGGCCCACCTGGGGACAGAGCGGCAGCAGCAGCAGCAGCAGCAGCCGGTGAGCCTGCCGGGGGACGCGTGGAGGGCCCACGCTCGCCCGCTCAGCGGTGGGTGGCCTGCCCGCCACGCGGGTACCCGGCGACTCCCCGGCAGGAGAGTGAGGCGCCTGCTCCACGGGCTCCCAGCGACGTCCCAGCACCCGCACGGTGCAATGGGCGCGGCGATAACCCGCGCGCGCCTGCGGGCGCGTCACCACCAGCACTGCGCCCAGCAGAGGCGGAATCACAAGACGAGGCGACGGCGGGCGCGCCGCCGTGCACGGACCAGAGCCGGCGCCGACGTGACGCCCATGCACGCCAGCAACACCGACAGCAACGAAACGACACCTGTATCAGCCCCTGAGGCGCCACCCTGCGACGGCAGCACCAGTGGCAGCACCAGACCAGCACAAGCACCAACACCTGTGTGGCCCAACTGCGACAGCGACAGCCATGGCAGCACAGGCACCAGAACCAACACCAGCGACGATGACAGCCGCAGCAACGGCAGCGCCGACACTGCACATCACCAGCACAGCATCCACACCAATGACTGCACAGCAATGGGGGACGTCCAGGGCTGGCGGGCTCGGAGGAGGGCACGCCGCCGTGCTCGGATCCGAGCCTGCGCCGCCGCCACGCCCACCCAGGACACCAGCAGCAGCAGCCACAGCAGCACCAGCACCAGCACCAGCACCAGCAACGACGACAGCACTAGTAACGACAGCACCAACACGAGCACCAGCAGCGACGACAGCAGCAGCAGCCACGACGAGGGTGCGGAGGGCGATGTCCCCGGCTGGCGTGCCCCAGACGGGCAGCTGATCCCCAATGTGCGGATGGGGGGGCGCCCGCCGGCTGTCACTCCAGAACTCGCCGTGGCCATCACGGCGGCCATCACGGCGGCCCTTGGAGGGGGCCCTCGGCGGCCACAACAGCCGACTCAGGGACGCAAGCGCCGGAGGGCCAACAGAGCGGCGGCGGCGGCTGCGCGCAAGACACAGCAGTCGCAGCAGCAGCAGCAACCAGCCAACCAGCAGACCCAGCAGCCACCGAGCCCCTCCGCGCCTCCCGACTGGGCGCGGCGAATTGGTGAGGCTGATGCGGCCACGCTGGCACAGATCGAGGCGGTGGTCGCGGCGCGGCGCCACCAACTCAAGCAACCAGCGCCGCCGCGCGGCACCCCGCAGCCACCCCAGCAGCAGACCTCCAAGCCCCAGCCAGGTGCACGTGTCGGGCGCTGGCGGGTTAACGAGCGATCCTTCGGCGATAAGACTTTCACATCTTCTACCAAGGTGCTGGAAGCTCTCCGGGAGGGCAATGACCCCGCCGGGGACGTCTGCGTGATGAGTGCGACCCAGCTCCAGGAGGCGCAGGCCCTGGCCACCCAGCACGAGATCGCCAAGCCGTTTCTCATGGTGTGCCCAGACACCCCAGCAGACGAAGCTCCACCCGGCTCCAACGTGTCTTACGTGGAGGCCCTAGTACAAGGTCGACCGACCCTGAAACGATGCACCACCGTGACCCTTGGCTCGGGAGACGGGGGCAAGTCCGCCCCGCCGCTCCGAACCGCGGAGGGCGCCGCCGCCCCAGCACAGCAAGATTCTGTCACCTTGCGCTGCACAGTAAAGCGAGAGTACACCACCCCTGCGGAATGGACCTCCGCCAGGCAGAACCCTGGGGGGTTCGCTACCCGCGGGAGTTCGCTACCCGCAGAACCCGGGGTGGCCGCCGAAGGGTTTGCGGAGAAAGTTGACAGCAAGAGCAGCCGGGTGCTCGAGGCCCATATGTACATCAAGGTACTGCGGGCAGACGCAGACAAACTCATCACTACCTTCAGCGGGTCATCTGGCCGGTTCTACCGCGTCATCGCCCGCGACAGGGGCAAGACGCCTGACGACTACCCCGTGCGGTGGATCGCCCGGCACAAGGATGAGGAGAACGAGCTGTACCACGCGAGAGTCATGAAGATTGCGACGGACGAGGCCGAATCCAAGGGGCTCGTGCTTCGCCCTGGCAGCAACTCTGACCTTGGGGTGCGAGGCCTCCGGCCGACTGAGACCCCACTCAGCACCTGGCGGATCCATGGCGTCAACGAGTGGACCCCAGAAATGCTGACGGGGTGGCTGACAAACAGCGGATGGAGACAAGTCGAGATACGCGACAAGCCCTCGGGACGGTTCGGGTGGCTTGTCCGCGCGGACCCGCACCACAGCAGACCGGGCCACGACACCACTACCAAGGCAGATGCCTGGAAGATCACCTTCCCCGGTGACACCGGCAGAGCGGCGGTCAGGGTGGAGCGGTACGTCATGGCTCCACGGGGCTCGCAGGAGGAGGTGAAGACAGTCAAGACGAGGCGCGCTCGGTGGGCCCGCAGCCAGGACGCTGACGCCGGCAAGCCCGTGTATGAGGTCGCATACGAGCAGGCCTGCCGGGCCCGGGCCGCCGCCAGGGCGGAGGAGGATGCAGACCTAGAGGGCATGGAAGCCTCGGATCGGGCCAAAGCCGCTGAGGAGCGAGCGACACGGCGCAACCAGGAGGACGCTCGGGCAGCGCAGACGCTGACCGAGGAGCGAGACCGCGCTAAAGCAGCGGCCGCCGCGAAGGCGGAGGAGGCGAAGGCCAAAGCCGCTACGACCCAGCAGCCGCAGCAATCACCCCAGCAGCAGCAGACAGCAGAGGCTGCCCCGACCTCGGAGGCCCGAGCGGAGGGAGCCTCGAAACCGACAGCACCTGCGCAGCAGCCCACACGAGCCGCGACTAAGGGCTGGGCCAAAGACGACTTCGAAGAGATCGATGCTGGGACGAACGGTGGTGACTGCCAGTACCGGCACACTGCCATCGCCTACTTCTTGGCCCATGGTAAAGCCAAGGCGGACTTGGTCAAGCCCGCCAAGGCCGCCAGCCTGGCGAAGACCATGCGTGCCGAGGTGGTCGTGGAGCTCGAAAACAACAGGGAGTACTATGAGCCCTTCATCAAGCACATCCCAGAGCACGTGAGTGACGAGTCCAAGCCTACGACATGGGAGGATTACATACACCTGATCAAGACCAAGCCTACACGATGGGGCGATGCGGCGGTCACCCTCGCTGCTGCCACACACCTGCACAGTCAGATCTTCATTTACACTGGGGGATTTCTGGAAGGTGACAAGTGGCGGTGGCTGCAGCGGTGGGATTGCTGGCCGCGCGAGAGCGCCGGCAAGGCGGTCCGGGGGGCTCTCGACAACCCTCCGCTGCACTTGGGGTTCCGGGGTGGGCACTGCTTCGTGCTTGTTCCCCGTGACCAGAGCTTCAGGTCGCAGCTCAGCCGCAAGCGCCCCAAAGAAAAAGAAGTCATCAAATTTATAGAGAAGATCCCTCGTGTAGGTATGCCCTCTCGGGCGGCCTCCCAGTCCAGTACAGACTCCTTCTTTCGCGACCTGCGGCAGCGCCGTGCGGTGGACGTCCAGAGCCACAGGAGCTCCGTCGACTCGGATTTCGCTGCCTTGCGACGGCGCCGTGCAGACAAGGAGGAGGAGGAGGAGGAAGCACCAGGAAGCAGATCAGGAGGTAGAGGAGGAGGACGAGGTACTTCCAGCGCAGCACCAGGAAGCAGATCAGGAGGTAGAGGAGGAGGACGAGGCACTTCCAGCGCAGGAGGCAGAGGACGAGGACGAGGAGGACGAGGACGAGGCAGTTCCAGAGCAGGCGGCCGAGTTCGAGGGCATACGATGGCCTCGACGCTTCTGAAGCGGCAGAAGCAGGCACCAGCACCAGCAACGACGACAGCCCCGACACCAGCACCAGCACCAGCAGCGAGTAACGACAGCAGCACCGACACCAGCAGCCAGCACCAGCGAGCACCAGCACCAGCAACGGCGACAGCACCAGCACCGACAACCAGCACCGCAAGCGGAAGTTGGCAGTGCACGTGCGGCTGGAGCACGCAGTGCGGGAGCCGCAAGCTGCTCCTGGAGCGACGGCGGGTGCACCTCCGGCGTTGCCATCCAGATGTCGACGGAGAAGGCGTCACCGCGCTGCGCGTCAACGGGGCACCCCTCAGCCGACTCTCGCACGAGGTTCCGATCGAGGAAACGGTCTGGACCTGCCAGCTGTGCAGGGTCCGACAGCGCGACTGCGGCACCATCCGCCAGCAGAGGGAACAGCGGAAAGCACATCGCAGACAAGCACACCCCGCCGTGACGGCGAAACAGTGGACCTCCATGGAACTGTCGGCCCGGAACTATGCGCGCCACGCCACGGTGAAGGGCCAGGAGGCGGTCAAGAAGGGCCTCGGCGCCCTGACCGCCGAGGCACGAGAGGCGGCCAGCGCGAAGCGGCGAGCGTCCGGGGACCTGGCATGCTTTGTCAAGGTGCAAGGACACGACCTTGTCCCCATCCACCTGGAAGGCGGGCACCCAAGCAGGCCCAAGCGCACAAGATTCGCCACGTGCAAGTTGTGCAACTTGTTAGTCCATGACAGCAACTTCAGACAGAGCAGCCGGGGCCGCCTTGGGCCCCTCTTCGGGCACCTGCGCCCCTGCCCAGGGCCAGTATGGAGCACAGAGTGCGCACCCTGGTTGTCACAGACCTTCTTGCGCATCTGGCACACGCTGACCGAGACCGACAAGCAGGCCTTGCGCGGGACGTGGTCCTCTCAGCCCCCTGCTCGCCTGCAGCAGCTCAGCACAGAGCTCGCCACTCTGGCTGTCGGCACCTTCAAGTGCAAGCGGCCCGGGGCACGGTCCCCCTTTGACCTTACGAGATGCCCAGAAGGGTACAAGGGCGAGACAGAGGTGCTCGACAGGATGGCGGCCCTGGTCCGGCGGTTCCTGGGCCCTCAGGCCGCCCGGGGGCGAGAGGATCTAGCCATGGTGCCGCTACGCATACATCGATGCTAAGGCGGGGCCTCCTCCCCAGACAGAGGATAGCAATCAGCACACAGCAGAGATCGCGCAGTTTGCAACAGTGAATGTGTCGACTTTTCACAAGCACCGAGACGCCTTACTGGCCGCCGCCACCAGGCAGAAAGCGGAAGTCGTTCTGATTCAGGAGACCAGACTGGATCAGACTGAGCTGGCCGGCTCCGCAGCCCTGTTTCGCAAGGCGGGCTGGGGCCTCGTTTGGGGCTCCGACGGGCAACCCTGGCAGCTACCCAGCAGAGGGCGACAAGCGGCTAAATTCGGCGGATTGGCCCTAGCAACACGCAGCGGCTGGCATGCCAGGAGACTCGATAGCCACAGGGACCCTGGTGGCGAATTCGCCGTCTTCGAAGTGACCAGGCAGAAGGACAGGATGATTGTATACAACATTCACAGACGCGACGCAGCGACTGACGCTCAAGCAAAGGCCTTTGACGATGCCCTCGAAACCTCAGTGGCCTCACACCCGCGGTCGAGCAATCTGCTGCTTGGAGGCGACTGGAACGAGCCGGCGGCGGAGGGCACCATTGCTGTGCAGGCCGCGTGGCAGGCGCATGCGGCAGTGCTCCTGGCAGACCCTGGCGGCCCCACCCGGTGGCAGGCCAAGGAGGACAGCGGTGCGATCGATTACTTTCTTCTCCGCCTTCAACGAGGCTGGGGAGTCAGCGCAAGAGTCTGTGACGACGTCATTGCGGACCACAAGATGGTGGTTGTCTCTTTTCCCTGCCAGCACCTCAAGGCCGACGAGGGCACGCAGCGGTGGCGAAACGCAGGCACCTTCACAGCACCGACAGACGACGCCGACGCCTACAAGCACTGGCAGGAGACCCTCGCGGGCGCCGCCTGGGAGCCTTACGAGCACGCTGCAGACTGCGATATAGATGCCTGGTGGACCTCCTGGAGCGACCGGGCAGAGGACCTTCTTCGCCGGGCCAGCCGCCGGCCAGAGGCGGGCCCCCGCAAGACGGAGCTGAAGCGGGTCCCAATCCGCCAGGAAGAGATCCTCGACGGCATGACCTGCCGGGAGCGAGGTCTGAGGACCTTGGTGGGGCTTGGGCACGCGTTGCTGGCCCTACCGAGCAAGAGAGACGGCCGCGCGGCCCAGCAGCGCCAGCACCTTGCCCAAGAGCTACACGCTGCTGCACAGCACCTGCAGATACCACACAAGGGCCGGACCCCGAAGGACGTTCTCCGGAGCGCCGAGGAATGCCTGGAAAAAGAGTTGGCAAAGAACAAGCAGGAGCGTATCCGGGCCTGGCGACGCAACATGACCAGCATGGGGCGCAAGGCTTACGCATGGATCAAGGGCGACACGGTCGCTGACTCCTTCTGCTCAGCCCAGGGCCCCGACGGTACTTGGTATGACGGCGCGGACGCTTTGGAGAAGGTGGTGGGCTTCTGGGACTCCCACTTTGCCGACATCCGCAACAGAGGCACAGACGTGGAGGGTTTTTGCACCGACTTCGCAGGAGAAATTGCTGAGGTCAAAGCACGGATTCAGCAGAGATTTGACCGCCTGCCGGCACCTATCCGGCACCTAGAGAGCAGCTTCTCGGAACCGACCCTGAGGGACTTCCGACGCAGCCTGCACAAGATGCGGAAAACAGCGGGGGGAGTCGACGGCTGGCGGGCTTCCGAGCTCCTCTACTTGCCCGACGACGCGCTGGAGGAGCTGAGGGACCTCTGCCTGCACGCGGAACGCCAGGGACGTTGGCCACGTCCTTTCCAGCTCCTCCGCCAGGTGATGATCCCCAAGAGCGACGGCAACAAGCAGTACCACAAGCTCCGCCCGATCGCCATTGGGCCCACGGTGACTCGAGCATGGCTGCGCCTACGCTGTGCACAGATCGCGGACCACCTGCACGCGGGCTTCGACACCTGCCAGGCGGGCGGGCTCACCGGCAGGCGGCTTGAGACCTTGGTAGACCCCCTCCTTGAGAAGATCGAGGAGGCAGTTCTGGCGCAGGAGATAGAGGAAAGCGGCGTCGACGAAGACGAGTTGGACAGGATCTGGGACGAGCCCGCCTTCCAGGAGCTGTGGCATGACACGTTTGTGCGCGCCTGGGACTTCGCTTCCGCCTTCGACACGGTCAGCCCGGACCTGGTCTCGGCCCTCTGGCTCGACTGGGGTATCCCAGACTACATAGTCCGCAGTGTTCACAGCCTCTGGCGGCGCCAGGAGAGATGGATCGAGCTTGGGGGGTGCGTAGCGAAACGCCCAGTCGACGTCAGCGCCTCGATGCCCCAAGGCTGCGTGTGTGGCATGCTGGGCATGGCGTCTGTTCTTGCCCCTGCAGTGTGGCGGCTCCGCAGGACCGTGCCGGCCGCGGTGCTGTCGGTGTACGCAGATGATCGCACGGCGGCTGTCCCCTCGAGGCAGCACATGGACGAGGTGGAGGGCGTCTGGGCGCAGCTGGAGGAGCACACCGCCCTGCGTTCTGCGCCGAGCAAGCAGGCTGATTTCGCGGTCCACGTGACCCGGCGGAGGCAGAAGAGACGGAAGCTGCATCGTTGCGAGGGTCTTGGCAACTCCGTGGGTGCAGAGCAGATCAAGGTCTTGGGCCTGGAACTCATGCTCGGCAAGGGTGCCGCCCTGACGGAGGCAGAGAGATCCAAGTTGGCCATTTGCAAGCGACGCATTGGCCGGATCAGAGCCCTCCCCTCGACGGTGGGGCACAAGAGGGCAGCTGTCGGCGGGTGTGCCCTCGCATCCCTGTCGTGGGCCGCCGTCCTGAGGTGGCTGCCACGGACAGTCCTGAGCGACCTGGAGGCGGCGATCCGGCGCAGCCTGCGCCCGGGCAAGGGCACGTCGGCGTCGAGGCATCTGCTGGACCTCGTCGCGGTGCAGCACGCGGCCAGCCCGCGCTACCTCCTGGCGCGCCGCCTGTGGGCCTTCGCCGCAGGCCGGTGCGCCAGGAGTGGCGCGGCGAAGCTCCAGAGCTTCCTGGATCTCAGACTGAGATACGGCTTGGAATGTGCAGGGGTGACAGGAGCTCTCCTTCACTACATGCGCCTGCTGGGGTGGACCTTTGGCCCCGGACAGGGAGGAGCGGGCGTTTTCACGTCCAGCGCTGCCGCGAGACGGCTGCAGGTGCCTTTGACGGCGCCGCCGGGGGAGCGAGACCACGCTCTCCGGATGGCGCTCCGCCAGGATCTGTGGCAGGCGTACAAGGAGTCCAACCGCCGTGATGCTCATCTGGCCCGAGCCGAACAGGTCCCGTACTGTCATCGTGCCGGCCTCGTGGTGATGAAGCTGATCAGCGGTAAGCGGGCGACAGGAGCCGTGCACTACCTGAGTGTACTGACGGGAGACTACTGGTCCGACAACCGGCGGGCCGTGGCTCGAGGAGACGACCCAGCAGCCACTCTGTGCACCAGGTGCACCGCTGGCGCAGTAGCCGGAGCCGAGCATGACTTCTGGGGCTGTGACCTCTTCCGGCCCTGGCGGAGAGGAGTGCCGGTCCCAGCATCCGCCTTCACGCGGAGGACGGGCTGGCCCTGCCGGCCTCTGAGAGGGCGACGACAGATGAACGCTTTCAGGCAGCGCATTGACCTCATGGCGAGCGTGCGCGAATGCACGGTCCACTGTGCACACGAGCGCTTGCGGATGCAGCGCCGGGCCGCCACCAGCAGCAGCTCACACCAGCGACCACCAACACCCACAGCCGATGCACGGGTTCGCCCCTCCGACGAGCACAGCCAACCACCAACAGCAGCCACCTGCAGCAGTGACCCACAGCTCCCACCAGCACCACTCCGAAGTGCGCAGCGTTTGCGCCACTCTTCACCTCCCTCGACGCGCCGCTCGTCGGCCGAGGGGCTCAGGGAGGAGGCGGGGATGGTGGTGGGGGAGGAGAGGGAGGAGGACGACGACGACGGCAGCACCAGCAGCTTCATAGACGACATGGACGACAGCACAGCAGCAGCAGCACACGACTGTGACGACGACTGCGGTAGCACCGACTGCTTCATTGACGTCACGGACGACAGCACTGCTGCAGCAGCACACGACAGAGACGACGACGACGGTAGCACCGACAGCTTCATAGCCGACACGGACGATCAGCACCAGCAGGAGGCAGATGAGGAGGGAGGACGCCGTGCCGGCGCAGCTCTTGCAGCTGATGCTGGAGCAGTGGCCCCCGCCTGAGGACTTGCGCAGCCGACCCTTCTGGGTCGACCACTCTTGTGGTTGAGCCTTTCTTCCTGAGAGGTTCTTGCTTGGCGCCGAGCATCGGCATCGGTACCCCTTCCTCCTCCGACGCTGGGCGCGCAAGAGCCGACCCACGCGACGCCCTCCGCGCAGCCGACGGCGCCGCCTTCCGCTCAGCCCGCCGGAGGCGAAGGCGCCAACCCGCACGGCGCCCGCCGCGCAGCGGGCGGCGCCGCCCGACGCCCGCCGCGCAACCGGCAGCGCCGCCCGCCGGCGCTGCCCGCCGGCGCCGCCCCCCGCTCCACGGGGTCCCGCTGCCGCGAGAGGCGCGCCGCGAGCGGCGCGCCGCGCGGGCGCGCGCGCATCGCCGTCGGCTGCCGCGCCGGGGCCCCGCGCGGCGCGCCGCGTGCGCTCGCGCTGCTCGCGCTGCGCGCCTCGCGCTCGCGCTGCGCGCCCCGCCGTGCCGCGTGCGGCCCCGCAGCTGCGCCTCGCCTCGCCGAGGCCCCGCCTCAACGCCGCCGCCGCGCTCCGCCTCGCGGCCGCCGCCGCGCTCCGCACGGCGGGGCCTGCTCTGGCACGCGCAAAGGCACGCTAGCAGCAGATGTCCTCCTTGGAGGCGTGCGTCCGACCCGAACATATCGTATGACCCTCTTGTAGTAGATCGTTTCCCGAGCGGCATCGCCAGAAAGCGCCCGCCACGGAGCGTGTACCATACGATGTCTCGGTGCGCGCGTCGCCACTGGGGGGGGGGGGGGCGACGCACACACGGTAATGACTAACTAGTATGTTGGTGTGACGCCGGGTCGGTCAAGTGCGAGAGGCTGCCGATGTGATGTCCGCGTGCCCTCCGGGCCGGCGTGGTCGCGGCATCGCGAGACCGTGTCCAGAGTATCGTCGTGGCGAAGGCCAGTGGCCGGCCACAAGCGGGAACAGCTGCTCCTGAGCGAGCTCGAACGCAGAAGTGCCAGCGCCCAGAGCAGTGCCGCAGGCCCAGTGTGCCGCGGCCAGGCCAGCGACGTGTAAACACCGCCAGCCAATTGCCACTCGCCCGCTCCCGTGCCACTGCGGCGACGCCTCACATCGCACTGCAAATCCCCCCCCCTCGACCCATCACCAGAAACGGCACCCTTCCCTCACTCGAGGTAGAAAGGCTGCTGGCCAACAACGCAAGGTCCACACGTGATCCACGGCCTTCTCGGCCACGCATCGCGTCGCCTTCCAGGAATCATAAAATCAACGGGCGTGTTCTGTCACTGCCGGCACGAGTCTTCTGGTGCTGAGAAACGCCGCCCCGCACAACAAGCAGCTTCATCAGGGCAATGAGCACGCCTCGACCTGTCCACACTCATTGATGCAAGGCAAGATCCTCTGTTCGCACTCGCAACGCGGGTGTGCTCGGGAAGATTCCTCAACGTGCCGCGCTCGGGGCCATTGCCCTCAAGAGGCGAGCGTGGTTTGGAGCCCTGCCGCGCTGCGCCTGCCTATAGCCGCGGAACGCCTGCCGTCCCGCCGCCCAGGCCAGAAGACGCCGCCCCCCCAACTTCAACCCTTCTCTTACTCTTCTTCTGCCTCGTGGAGGGCGAGGGGAGGAGGGGGAGGAGGGTCAGATCGGATCGGATTGGGTCGGAAACGCTGGGGACCATCTCGAGCTCCCAATCAGAGGGCCGCACTCGAAGCCTCATACGTCAACAGCAATAGGTCATCGTCCCCCTGGCGGCACACAGGCTGAACAGCATCCAGAGAGGGAGAGGACGAGGAGAAGGAGGAGGAGGAGGAGAAGGAGGAGGAGGAACAGGAGGAACAGGAGGAACAGGAGGAGCAGGAGGAGGAGGAGCAGGAGGAGGGAGAGGAAGAGAAGGAGGAGGAGGAGGAGGAGGAGGAGGAACGTTCAGGAACTTTTAGTTGAGCCAAAGGCCCACTTGGACCACGCACCCCAGACGAGGGAAACAAACACCACGCAGGCACCGAGGTCCCAGCATGGCCCTCGCTCTCCCCGCCTTAGCTGCGCGGCCCTCCTGGGGACTGGTGCAGGCTCGGGCTCGGTTTGAGAGTTTCCACAGCAGCCTCCGTCGCCTGCTCGCCGTGTGCGGCAGCAGCGAGGAGGGCTTCCTGGACACGGAGGGTACCTCGAGGCGGGCCATCCCGACGAGGATGCAAACCCCTCCGAATTCGACTGAGGTTCTCACCGCCACCTCGGTTCTTACCCCGACACGGACGATGCAGGTTGCGGGCATCGCCGCCATTCGCGATCGAGGTGTAGAATCCACACCGTGCAGAATAGGTGACGCAATGGGTCGGGACAGCATGCAAGACATGAGAGAGGTGGAGGTCCAGGGCTCCACTCCCACCTTCCTGAAGCTCACTCGCGGCCGCCAGCACGAGCGCGCCGCCGCGAGCCTCGGCCGTCGGCCCCTCATCGTCGGCGGGGGGCCTGAACATGCGCGAGGTGGCCGCGAAACAGAGCAGCTGGCTCTGGCTGGCCACGCACAGGCAACGAGTGCAGACCCATCGTTCAGATCCACACCGCTGCTGCTCGTGCGACGAGGAGGCGCGCGCCACGGCGGCAGCAGAACGAATGGGCCGACGCAGCCCCACGCAACAAATTCCACGCAGCTGGTCCGCCTCAGCTGCGAGCTCGAGGGCTCTGCAAGCACGCCCGCGGACCATGCGGGAGTCCCTGTCCACGACGTCGGTGTACGGCTCAACCCCCGCGAGCCCTAGCGCCAGCAGGCCGCCGCAATCGCGCTCGCGAACGCATCGGCGGCAGCGTTGTCAACCACCCGCTCGAAGTCCGATTCCGTCCTGAGCAGCTGCAGGCGTTCCTCATCGCCCGTGTGCGCGGGCGCCCAGACAACCTCAATCGCGCCAGGGGCCCCGCGGCGCCGCGCCTGACGCGCGCGCTGCCAGAGGCCCTCGTTGGCGCCGCCAGGCTGGGCGGCCGCCATCCTTCTCTCCCAGTACCGCATGAAGGGCTCGAGGTCAGTCACGTACCTCAAGTTCCTTCCGACGGACTCCAGCGCCAGCACGAAACCGAGGATCTCCGCACGTGGCGCCGTCTGCCGTCTGCCAGGAACAGGCGCAGCGCGGAACCAACGCAACTCGGTCCACGACCCCTCCGCGTCCCGGCCAGTGACCACGGCGCTGGTCGCATGGCGTCGGCGCGCCGGGTCACCGGAGCACTTCCCGCCAAAGCCACCACCGTAGACCACCGCAAAGCCGTCCTCGCGCCTCGCGGCCTCCAGGGCGTCGTCCGCGGCGAGGGGCGCCGCGGCCTGCTCCGCCCTCTGGTCGCAGAAGACGGGGGTGGTCAAGCAGGAGGCGGGCGCCCCTCGATACCACATGGCGGGCGAGGACTCATGACCAGCGAACGCCCGAGGCACCGGGGCAGCCGCGGGCTCGAACTCCTCGCCCACGTTCGCAAGACATTGCCAGATCCTGCGAACCAGGGCCTCGTCCGCACAGCCGCACCGCGCCCAGCCCTGTGTTCCAGCACGTAGCCAGCAGCAGCACGACGGGACCTCGTCCATGGGCCACTAGAGACGACAGCGAAGGTGAGACCCCACTCAGCACGACGAGCCTCGCGCTCCAGATTCCTGAGCTCGCGACCGCATGTGCAGAACGTCCGCGCGGCCGACGAGGTCGTCCCAACGCGGGTGCGACGGCGCTAGCTGCCAGAGCTGGCGTCCGCGGTCCTCCTCGACGCCCTGAAGCACCCCGCTGAAGTCGGCGCATGTGCGGAAGCTGTCGTCGTCGGCGCCAGTCAACCTCCACTTGCCCACGCCCTCGGCCGTCGGGTGAACCCAGACAGAAGCCGCGCGCGGGCCCCGGCCCATGTCCAGCAACGTAGCCTGCAACGCGCCAATGGGTCCTCGGACCCGCCTCCAGCGCAACTTGCCAGCGCGCCGCAGGGCCCCGAGGATCCGCGGCTAGGCGCGCCTGATGCGACCGTGCAGCGACGCGTCGGAGAACCAGAGACTGCACCGAGACGCCACCAGCTGCACGCGCAGGGCGATGAAAGGGATCGCGCAGCCCCACCGCGTCCGCCAGCACGGAAGCGAGGCAGCGTGCGCGGGCAGCACCGCCCACAACATGACCAGCCCGTCGCCGTAGATGACGTACCAGTCCAGGAGGTGCGCCGTTAACCTCGCGACCGTAGGCCGACTGCGGCAGCGCGCCCGTGGCCCACAACCCTCGGCACGCAGGCGGCCTGGCAGTGGCCCGTCGCAGCTCCATGATGCGCCTCCATGGTCGGGCTCCAGCAGCGATGCGAGCCGACGCCTTGGCACGCGCCCTGCGACGTCCCGAGGTTGCGTCGAGGCCGACGTCCACTGCCTTATCGGCCGCCGAATGCGGGATACTCATGGCCTCGAGACTGCCCGACAGGTTGGCTGCCATCGTGCTGTTGGACGCCACGAGCACCGTCTTGGCCGAGCAGATGAGCTCCTGGTCGCCCATGCCATCCTTGAGCGCCTTGGCCATGCGGGGGAGCTCCTTCCCCGCGGCGCTGGCCAGCCCCTCGCAGCGAATGGCCGTGTCGCCGATGGAGCTCCATGGGCCAGCTCTCGGGCTCATCGCGCGCGCCTGCTGCGCGAGCGGGCGGAGATGAAGCTTGCCGAAGGAGACCCATGTGCCGAGCCCGGCACGGCAGAGCGGGTCGACCCCACCTGCACGGTGCACCCGCGGTGGCAATCCTTCAGGTAGCCCGGAGCCAGGAACAGCTGAACCTGCAAGGCCACCGCCACGGCGGGGTAGCGTAGCCGCTCCGCAATGGCCATTAGCTTGACTAAGGACTCCGCGTCGCAGAAGGCACCCGCGTCCAGCAGGAGGGCAGCGGCCGCCACCTCCAGCTCGATGCCCGTCTCGTCGAGCAGGCTGCGCGCCAGCGCAGATCGCGCGCGCTAGAGCCACGGGCTGCGGCATCCCAGAAAGCGCCGAACTCCTCAGTCCAGGCCGAAGTGCCCGCCGAGCGTGCTCGGGGCCAGATCTCGGCACCGGCGGGCGGAGGCCGACGATGCGCTCGCCGCCAGCCTTCTCAGGGAGAGCGCCACCGATGACGCCCATCAGTTGGCGCGGCCAGCAACGCTTTTCCTCGCAGCACGTCAGCAGGGACCGCAGCTCCTCGCAACCCTCGGGCGGCAGCCTCTCCAGGTCGTCCGAGCCGAGGCCGTCGACGCCTCTCGCCTTCCTGGAGCCCTGGACCCGCGCGGCCAGGTCGATGCCGCTGCACTCGAGGGGCCCCAGCGGGGACCCCCTGGCCCGACGCTCGGTTGAAGGCAAGGACCCCGAGGGGGCATGCCACAGGGCACCCCAGCGCATGGCCTTCTGGAGCAAGACGTGGCTGGGCTCCGTCACGGGGAGACCATCCACCAACGGTTCCTGCGCCAAGGGAGCGGGGTCGCGCACCCATCTGTGGAGGACGCCTGGCTTCCCCTCCCACATCTTGCGCGCCCATGATGCGACCTCACGGCGATCTTGGCCCATGGCGCGCGCCTGCGCGGCGGTGGCGAAGCGCTCCGTCACGGTCGCCATGGCGCCCAGCTCCTCGGCGGGGATCTCCAGGGCGCCGCTGACCAAGAGACCCCAAGCAGGAGTGACCTCGGGCCCAGCCGAGCGGGGGGAGTGGGCCACCGTGTCCATCATGATGTTGGCCGCCTCGCGCAGCAGCACATCCAGACCGCGCTTGAACTGGTCGCCCTTGCTGTCTGGGTTCCTCCGACGGACGCATGCGATCTGTTCCAGCACTGCCAGTGCCACCGCCCAGTGCTCTGCCGCCCGGCGTCGCAACTGCGTGCGCCCAGGAGATGGCTCGAGCGGGGGCCAGCGGAAATCGCAGCCAGCAGAACGACCGCGATACCGACCACGCTCACCGACAGGCACCCTGCTAGCATCCGAGAGCACATCCTCGGTCCCGACGACCCAGCTGGCGCGGCGCGCACTGATGAGGGCCCCATCGTCGCCCGCTATACAGAGCAGCGGCGCGTGCCCAGCTGCTCCATGGTCTCGTTCCTGCCAGCGCGCGCGCGGGGGCCGAACCCGCAGAAAGCCAGGCCTCGGACTGCGCGAAGTAATCGGGCGACTCGCCGCAGGTTGACTCCTTCGGCGGCCTCTTCGCCGCCAACGTGATCAGCTCGTGTACAGCAGGGTCGGGGGCCAGATGCCTCCTGCCCTCGACCAGGTTGGAGGATGGCGCTGGCCCCTGGCGTTCGCTGCCGAAATGTACCACAGGCCGCGGCCAACTGTCTGGCCCGCGACTTGGGTCTCGGGGGGCAGCCGCCTGCGGCCCCCCCCCAGGCCGCGCCCGCAGCCCGCGCTAGCGGCCACCAGCCTCGCCGCGGCAAAGCCAAATTTCCGGGGGCATCGCGCGCCGCCCAGCGCGCCCCCGCCCGCGGCTAAGAAGTCCTCGCTGGGCCCGCAGCACTCCTGAGCCGCCGCGGCTCGGGCGCCATCCTCAGCCCGCGCGGCCGGCAGCTCGGCGCCCGCGCCGGTTGGCATCTCGCTGCGCGCGTTGAGGTCATTGCGTTGAGCCTTGGCGCATCCCTCCAAGCTGGGGAATGGCATCGTCGCCTCGCGTCGGTCGCTGCCGCAATTATCACAAGCTGCGGCCAAATGTCTGGCACGCGGCGTGGGCCTTGGGGGGCGGCGCCCTGCGGCCCCCCCAGGCCGCGCCCGCGGCTCGCGCTGGCAGCCTCCAGCCCGGCCGCGGCGGGGCCTGGCGGGTTTGCGCCAGTGGCGCCACGTCCATGCCCTCGCCGAAGAAGTCCTCGCTAGGGCCGGAGTCCTTCCACATTGCCACCGCGCTCGCATGCGGCCGGGCCTCCGCGCGCGCGGCCGGCAGCTCGGCATCCGCCTCGGACGGAGGCGCCGCGAAGTCGGCCTGCCAGCGTGCCGCCAGCGCGTCGCGGCGTCGCGCCAGTGGCAGCGCGCCGCTTGCTGGCCTTCGACTCTGGGTCGGGCTGCTGACTGGGCCTCGGCGGCGTCGGAATCGCCGGCGGAACGACGAGCCGCCGACGCGCCCATCGACGCCCGCCTCTGGCGACGCGCAGCCGCAGCCCCGCGCGCACCTGCCAGGGCACGTCCAGCACCGCCTCCAGCTCGACGAGGTCATCCGCGCCGCGCGAGAGCAAGCCATCATCGGGAACCCCGTGCGCATGAGCTCCTCGGGCGTCGCATTCCAATCCGCCAGCGCGACCCGCGGGCCCGCCAGGCTGGCCGAGAAGGCGGCCAACGACTGGAACCCGCGGCGGTCGGCGCCGCCCACGCCACAACCGTAAAAAAAGATGTAGCCACCGCCGCAATATTGCCTTACTTGAGATGCATCGTCGGCGGCGCGAACCCGTCGAGCCGCGCTTCTGGGAGGCCCCTTTCTGGGCGGCGGCGGACGCGGAAGGAGGAGGTCGCCATGTCACCCCTCGCCGCGATCAGCTCACCCTCTCTCGCGCCAGCGCTCGACTCCATCGAGCCCACAGTCGCGGCGCCAGACGCCCGCCAGCCCGAGCGTAACAGGTTGCGCACTGCATCCATCTGCTTCACATCTTTGAGATGAGTCTCAACAATTGACATCACTCCGCACTCGTCGAAATGCCCCCCGAGGTGCTTCTCCGCCTGGAGGCCCCGGCGCTCGACGTTGGCGAAAAACACTGAGGAGCCCATGGGCCCGAGTCGAAGTCGCCCCCGGGCTTTCACCTCCTGGGACGGCGGCTCCGACGCCAATGCCGCCCTCCTTGGGGACTGCGCCTCGCGCAGGTCAAACACGAGAATTCGATTTGACATTGCTGCCGCCCTTGGCAGCAGCAGGCCCAACACAACCAGCAGCAGCATCGGCCTTGGCGCAGGCCTTGGCCGCGAGCTGCTCGGCGCGGTCCTTGACTGCCTTCTCTCGCGCTGCCTGGGCGCGCGCGAGGTGCTGGACCTCGCGCTCAGGGGGCGGCTCAGGCATGGGCGGCTCAGGCACGGTCGTCTCCGCAGCGAGAGCGTCGGCCGTCGCGGGGCCCGCGCCCGCGTCGGTGCCGCCCGCGCCGCCCACCTCCGGGGCCGCAAGGGTCAAGCGCCTCGGCCGCGCGCGGGGGGCAGTCGCTGCCGCCGACCCCGCAGGCGCCGCCTCGGCGTCGCCGCCCACCACCGCTCCTTCCGCTGACCTCCTCTGCTTGGCGGCCTGTCTGAGCTCTGCCTTGGCCTGGAGGTCCTGCTGCATGCGGGAGAGCCGCGCGGCCTCCACGCTCTGGGCGCGCGTGGCCCCCCTCTGCGCCTCGACGAACTTGGCCTCCTCTTTCGGCCGAGTCCGCTCGCGCATCTCGGCGCCCTTCGCCAGCGCGTTGCAAGCCTTCTCCTGCTCGTCCAGCCACGCCCGCCTGGCGGACTGGAGCGCCTCCGCCGCTGCCATGCAGTCCTCGCCGGCGCCCCCCGCGCCGGCGAAGAAAGACGGGTCGAGGTTGAGGGAGAGGCGCTCGGGCAGCGCGTGCTCGGACAGGGCGCCCTTCCGCGCCGCCGCCGCGACCCCCGCCGCGCGCGCCATCGACGCCTGGAGGTACTCCTCCGTGAGGTCGTCGAGCCGCGCCTGGATCTCTTGCACCTTGTGCTTCGCCGTCGCCACTCGCAGCAGCAGCGCTCGACCTTCTTGCCGATCTGCTCCTGCTTGAAGGAGGCCGCCTTGAGCCGCTCAGCCGCCGCCAGCGACGGGGGCTTGGTAGCTGGCGTCGGCGGCGGTGGGCGACTGGCGAAGCGCCGCTGGAGCGCTGCCTCCACAGCCTGGCCCAGCCCCTAGTCATTGCCGACCAACTCCTGGATGCTCGAGACCACCTGCTCCTAAGTCGACCACCGCGGCGGCGACGTCGACTGCTGCTGCTTGCGGCCAGGGAGGCCGACCCAGCTGCCGCGCTTGCAGTGGCCATTCTGCTTCCAGAAGCGGCTGTTCCAATCCCAATAATTACCCGCAGGCGATGCGCACCATGCACCCCCCATTGCGGGGCCTGGCCACGGGTGCTCCTGAGGGAGCTCACGAGAAGGATGCCGAGAGCAAACTTTCTGACTGCCTCGGACTTGCGGCATCCCTGCGCGGCGGGGGAGCCCCGCGCCACAAAACTCCTGGGCCAACATGGCTACGGAAGGGGGGGGGGAGGAGGAAGGGGAGGAGGGGGAGGAGGAGGAGGAGGAGGAGGAGGAGGAGGAGGGGGAGGAGGAGGAGGAGGAGGAGGAGGAGGAGGATTATCAGCGAGAAGGGGTGCGTGAGAGGAATCAACGCCCCAGCTGCAATATTTGACTTGCGGTGGCGGGGGGGGGGCTTGGCGCTCCGCGCCCAGAACCCCACATATGGCAATGGGTTCCCTGATCGGCCAAAGAACACCCCCCCCCGCAAGGAGCGCGGGGACAGGGACTTCCCGTGCGAGACCTGGACCCAGGACTGTCGCAGGCTGTAGCTGGGCAGGCCAGACCGGACGGAGCCCGGGGAGGTCGCGGCCCAACCGGCTGCTTGGCATGCCGGCATACAGGGCACGAACATGAGCGCTACAGCCGACGAGGTGGTGCATCAAGGGGAAGGGGGCGGGGAAACGAAACCCTCGCCTGCGCGCCCGGGGGCCGAGAGCGCTGCGACGATGTACACACTCCCCTCTGATGATAATCTCCACCAGCACCTACCCTGCCTTTCCAAAACTGATCGGATCGATTGTCAGCGAGAAGGGGGGTGCGAGAGGAATCGACGCCCCAACTGCGCTCTTTGACTTGCGGTGGCGGGGGGGGCTTGGCACTCCGCATCAAGAATCCCACATGTGGCAATGGGTTCTCTGATCGGCCAAACAACGCCCAGCGCTGAGAATGATGAATCCGCGAGCCCCCCCCAAACGCTGTGGAAATTAACCAATGAGAAATGGTCATAGATCAGCTGAAAGGCGGGCGTTCCTGGCGCGCCCTGGCGCCTGCGTTTTCCCCCGCCCCGCGACCAGTCAGAAAGGCGAAGCGAACGGATTTTCGAAGTCTAAGGCGGCCACAGGATGCTCGCGCGGTGAGAACGCCTCCCACCGAGCGGCGCGAATGTGAGACAATGCGGCGGAGTCGTCGTATTCGGCGCGGCTCAGGGCGTCTGCGGGGTTGCCGGGCGACGGAATCCTCTCGAACCGCGGCCTGGCTCCAAGAGCCGTCAGAGCCGCCATGGCCACGACGGCCAGGCGACGCATCGACTCTGAAGGCGACCCCGCCTTGACTAAAGCGGCCTCGGCTGCCTGGTTGTCAATGAACCATAACGCGCCCCTGTTCTGCAGCAGGGATGGCATGGGCCACGCCAGGAGAGGGGCGGCTAGCAGCTCTGCCCGGTTGATTACATGGCCGCCCTGTGAGCCAAGGTGGGCAGACATGTTGTCGGACACATCATAAACCAGGCAAGCAGGCGTACGTCCAGGAACAAACACCAGAGCGCCAAGACGCGGCGGCCGACCACTGTCCGCGGAAGCGTCTGTGTAGACCACCACGGGTGGAAGCGGGTCGTGCGCGATGGCGAATGACCTCGGCGCAGCGCGTCGTGCTACGGAGGATATGTACTGGAGGCAACACCGAAGGTTCGGGGTGATCTCAACGGTGTCCTCGTAGTACTGGCGCGCAGTGAGGGCGGACAAAGCCCCCCGACACGGCCGGCCAGCAAGCGAGGTGTCGAGCCATGTGCTTATACTACGCAGGTGTGCGGCATCGCGGGACTGGAGACGCCCAGCCAGCAAAACTTGGTTCACCTCCTCCAAGAAGCGGTCGCGCGTCCCTAATTTAGGCTCAAAACTGACCGCTGAATCGGTCTGGATGCGGCCAAGACCATTCAAATGCTCCAAGACAGGCAGCATCGACGTCGGTGGCACGCGCTTTCCGCCCGAGAGCGCAACACCAAGCAGGCGCGCGAGATCCTGGAAGGCCTGTTGGGCGCCCCCCTTGGACAGCGCAAAATCTACGATAACGTTATCGTCGACGTAATGCCCGCCAATCACGTACAACAAGCGACGAGCGGCGGCTGTGAGGAGGAGCGGGGCCCGGTTGAATTGGTTCACCGCCGACCCCAGGCCAAAAGGCAGCCCGCGCAACACGCTGTACATGCACTCGTGCGTGGCGGGGTGGAGAAGGGCCACCACGACAAACCCCATGTCCCTGCGAGTGGGGAATAATTGTTGGTACCCCCTCCACCTATCCTCCACTGACGCGACGACTTGGAACCAATCAGGAAGCAAGCGGCCGTCTTGCGAAGAAAGTTGGAAGGCCAACGCGCGGGCAATGAGAAGCGGCAGCTCGGGCGGAGTAGTGGCCAGCGTCTCTGACAAGAAAGATAAGGCGTTGGTGCGAGCCCTCTTCCCATCATCGATTAAACGCCACTTGTCGCCTTGCCAAATAGCGTGGCGCGGAAACGGGCGATAGCCACCAGGCCCAAAACGAAGGTCGAGCTCACGCCGCGTCACAAATGGGTCGGCGAGCCCAGCCTTAATTTCTCTTCCACTGTCAAGCCGTAGATGACCTTCGTCAGGGGGCCCGGGCGCATGCGTCGTTCCATGCTGTCCACGAACTCTCGGGCAGCTGGTCCCCGCAGCGTCTCGGACGGCTGTTGGGGCGCATTGTGCCCAGCAGATTTCGAGGAGCACGGACGGAGGACGCCAGAAGCAGGGACCTCCGCAGATATCTCGAAACCATGGACACGTCTGGCTGGTAGGCCCTTGTCAGGCCACCCCAAGAGCACGACGAGCACCGCTGCAAATACAGGCGAAATACCTGGCGCGCCTGCGATGCTGACATGTCGTTGCTGCAAAGCGAAGTCGTCCAGAGGGCGGACTGCAGCAGCAAGACGCACTAGCAATTTCTGCCGGTGCGCCGTTGATCGCGGACACGGGGTCCAAGCGAGGCGTTGGCATGGATGGCAAATTGCAGATCGAGCTCCAGACTGGGCGGGGCCGCGAATGGGTGCGACAGAAGCAACGCTCTGCGAACGTGATCATCTGGATCCACCCGGTGCTCTACGAGGCGAGGAAGAGCCCGGTCGGAGGCAGAAGGGCGATGTTGCCGGGCAGCTGCGGCGTGCATGGGCGACGTGGACCACAATGCCTGGATGTCGGGGCCCTTCATGGTTGGTGGGGCTCCAGTTTCGAGCATGAAAGCGTCGAAGTTGGTCAGGCAAGCCAAAGCGAGCACGCTGACGTCACGCATCGCCAGGCGAACCGACGAGCTGACGGGAGCGAAAAACTGCGACGGAAACAAAGCAGGGGTTCGTTCGATCAGCTCCGTGTTTCCGAAAGCACGTGATCCCTGCCACCCCTCGGGCCGAGAGGGCTGCGACGAGGTACACACTGCCCTCTGATGATACTCCCCATCAGCACCTACCCTGCCTTCCCAAAACTGATCGGAGCGAGGAGGAGGAGGAGGACGAGTAGGAGAAGAAGGAGGAGGAGGAGGATCATCGGCAGCAGCAACAGCATGTGTGATGTTCAGACTGGGATGCACCCGATATCAGAGCTGGCTCTATCTTTGAGCAGCTGGGCGAGCATTCAAAGCCTCGCCTGGCAGGGGCGGCTCGCACAAAGGCTGGAGACGGGGCGGAGGCGGCGCCCATCGCTCCCTGAAGGGGCCCAGGCCCATGGAGACGCACAGAAATCTGTACCCATTCCAGCGTTCCCCAACATTTTCCTATTTTCAGGATGTTCCTCTTGCCCTCAACTGCCTAATCTATTCCCGCAATCCCTGGGAAATCTGCGTTTATTGGTGGCTGCGTCTATTTTCACCTCCCGACTCCCTCCATCGCTTGCTGTTTTCCATCCCTCTCTGGTCCTCCTCCTCCTCCTCCTCCTCGCCTCTACCCCCTCGCTCATTTCCCTCCCTCCCTCCCTCGTCCTCCTCCTCGCTCTTGCGCCCCCCCACCCCTCCACCTCACCCCGCCCCTGCACCCGACGAGTCTTAGAGGTCTCCCAACTTGGATCCGAGTAGATGGGCTCGGAGGATCGCGCCGCATCGACGATACATCGGTGATGCATCGGCGATGCATCGACGATGCATCGGCGACGTCGGCGATACATCGCCGCTGTCGACGTGAAGCAAGGCGGGCTCCACATCGAGCCGTATCGCCAATGCATCGGCGATGCGGCGCGATCCTTCGACCCCATCTGCCCCGACTCCATCCATCTGGGAGGCTCAGAAATATGCCACGCCCACGAAGCCCCCGTGGAGAGGGAGCTCCACGGCCGACCCCGCCCGCGCGCGCCCGGGCGGCTGCTCGCCAGCCACTCCTCCACACGGGCCATGAACTCCTCGCGACCGGCGCCCCGCGACGGCAGGCGACGGCGGGGGCGCAGAACGGCCCATGGGGCGGACATTGCGCGCACTCGTCGTCGCTATCGCCGTCGCCGTCGCCGCCGTCGTCGTCGTCGTCGCCGCCGTCGTCGC
>CAUYUJ010019397.1:20000-35000 GCA_963575745.1 Prorocentrum cordatum | reverse complement strand
CCTCCTCGTCCTCCCTTATCCGCCAGCTCCTGCTCCTACAAGACGATGCCTGGATGAGGACAAACCCAAATGAGGCTGGCAGGTTGGGAGATGCATCGGACGCCGCGTTTTTTTCCAGGTTGTTCCGAGCGCTCTGAAAGTTTTCCATAACGCTCGGGAGCGATTTCCTCAACCTATGCACCTATGCCTGCCTAATCCTGCCCCCGCGCCCAAGATAAACGAAACAATTGTGACATTGAGGGACCACCATCACAATCACCATTGCCATCATATCCATCATCACCATCACGATCACCATCGCAACCATTCATCACCAACATCAGCATCACAAACATCATCATCACCACCATCCGCATCACCACCGTCATCAGCACCACCACCATCATCACCATCACCATCATCAGCATCAGCATCAGCAGCATCATCCCCACCACTTCCATCATCACCACGAGCACTACCACCACCGTCATCACCAACATCATCATCATCACCACCACCACCATCAGCATCACCACCATCATCAGCACCGCCACCATCATCACCACCATCAGCATCATCCCTGTCACCGTCAGCATCCCCATCAGCATCAGCATCCGCATCACCATCATCACCATCATCACCATCACAATCACCATCACAACCATCGCCACCACCATCAGCATCAGCGCTGTCATCGCCACCACCACAGTCATCACCATCAACGCCATCAGCATCAGCATCAGAAGCAGCACCAGCACGGTCCCCACCAACATCGCAATCGTCATTGCCATCGCCATCACAATCACCCTCACCATCGTCAGCACCGTCCTCCTCCGCGTCCTCGTCATCACCATCATCATCATCGCCATCATCGTCGCCATCATAATCAACATCATCATCCTCATCCTCATCCAAAACATCAGCATCACCATCATGATCACCATCGCACCCATCAGGGGGGGGGGGGCGGAACCGCCTGACCCTGGCAGAGGGGGGGTCCAGACAGCTAGTCCTTAGACCACCCGGGACCCTCGGCTCGAGGATCTCGCAGGGATCCTGCCGCCCCCAGACACCCCGCCGACCTGGTCTGACCTCGGAGCCCGCCGAACCGCAGCCCTCGCGGACCCGGCTCTTCCTAGGGGGCCCGACCCGACCCGAAGAGACAGGATGGTGGAAGGACCTCGGCATGAGATGAGTGGACGGAGCTACAACCATTGGAGATTTCCCCGGGATCTCCCCGGAGCGCCGGCCAACCCCGCGCGACACCCGCGAGGGGGTAGCGAGACTAGGGCCGGAGATTTCCACTCCCTCACCGAAAAGACACGGCGCGCCTTTCTGGCGCCAGCCGCATTTTGGTTGCGAAAGACAGGCGCGCCCGGGGAGTGCCCCAGGCCAGCGGGCGCACGGGCAGGCGCCTGGTCACCGATCGCGACGGTGCCTGGCCGTAGTGGTTGGCTGGGCCACCAGGGACAGGGCGCGGCGACGGCTGATAAACTGGTCAGGATTCCTGTGGGCTCCACGTGAATGGCCTGCGCCCAGAAACCTTAGAACAGGGTGGGGACTCATGAAATACCCACATACCCCTCAGCGCCCCGTTTCGCCTGGGTGGGCGGGCGTGGTGGCGAAACCCGGGGGCCGAAATGGCTGCGCGGCGCGCGGCCGGCCGGAGCAACCGGCCGTCCCCCCCCCCAGGGAGTGTGAGGGGAGCCAGGGTGCCTACCCCACCTACCCTTTTTTCCCTACCTAGGCTCTGCCTAGAAGTGCTCTTACTTTAGAGCTTAAAGGGGCCGAGGAGGGAGAGGAGAGAGGGGGAGGGCAGTCCCGACCCCGCTAGGGGACGGACAAAGGATCCTAAGCAATGCCTCGGGCCCACCTGCAAAAACAAAGAGGGGAAGGAGGAGGCAGACGGCGGAGAAGGTGGAGGAGGCGAGGAGGGGAGAAGGGGAAGAACTCGCGCGTGCGCAAGCCGACCTGTAGTCGGCGCACGCACTGGAACCCACGCGAGTAATCTGGAAGGTCTGCAACAGCGAGAGCATTGAACAGTAATAGTGGTTATGGCAGGGCGTGCGCAGCGATGCCAACCCTGACCCTGCTGAGCAGGGGCGGGGAGGACAGGGCGCGCACGGCCGCGGGCTGGGCGGCCCCCAGAAAAACTACGCAAGGAAATACAGACAGAGGAGAGAGGCAACAAGGCGGAGGCGCAGAGCACAGGCCGCCCAAGGCACTCCGAGCCAGGCCTCCAGGGCACGCATAGGGACGATCAGGTGGCGAAGTAGACGCAGACGTACAGACGTAGACCAGCGAGGTGCACGAGTCGGTGACCTGGTCGGTGCGGGAGTCGATCAGCTGGTCGGCGCGGGAATCGGGGAAATCGTCGGCGAGGGAGTCGGCAAGCTGGTCGGTGCAGGAGTCGGTGATCTGGTCGGTGCAGGAGTCGGTGAGCTGGTCGGTGCAGGAGTCGGTGATATGGTCGGCGAGTGAGTCGGCGAGCTGGTCGGCGCGGGGGTCGGTGAAATGGTCGGCGAGGGAGTCGGTGACATGGCCTGCGAGGGAGACAGCAAACTGGTCGGTGACCTGGTCGGTGCACGAGTCGGTGGCCTGGTCGGTGCGGGAGTCGGTGGTATGGTCGGCGAGGGAGACTGCGAGCTGGTCGGTGCGGGAGTCGGTGACCTGGTCGGTGCGGGAGTCGGTGAGCTGGCCGGCGCGGGAGTCGGTGACACGGCCAGCGAGGGCCAGGGAGTCGGTGCACCTGGTCGGCGCGGGAATCGGCGAAATGGTCGGCGAGGGGACGTCTGCGAGCTAGTCGGTGATCTGGTCGGTGCGGGAGTCGGTGAGCTGGTCGGTGCGGCGTCGGTGATATGGTCGGCGAGGGAGTCGGTGAGCTGGTCGGTGCACGAGTCGGTGACCTGGTCGGTGCGGGAGTCGGTGAGCTGGCTGGCGTGGGAATCGGTGAGCTGGTCGGCGAGGGAACTGGCTGGTCGGTGTGTCAGGCCGCGATCTGGTTGGGGTGGAAGCCGGCTGGTCGGTGCGGGAGTCGGTGATCTGGTCGGTGCGGGAGTCGGTGAGCTGGTCGGTGCGGAATCGGTGATATGGTCGGCGAGTGAGTCGGCGAGCTGGTCGGTGCACGAGTCGGTGGCCTGGTCGGTGCGGGAGTCGGTGATATGGTCGGCGAGGGAGACTGCGAGCTGGTTGGTGCAGGAGTCGGTAACCTGGTCGTTGCCGGAGTCGGTGAGCTGGCCGGCGCGGGAACCGGCGAGCTGATCGGGCCTGGTCGGTGAGGGAATCGGTGAGCTGGCCGGCGCGGGAGTCGGTGACATGGCCGGCGAGGGAGTCGGTCACCTGGTCGGTGCGGGAGTCGGTGACCTGGTCGGTGCGGGAGTCTGTGAGCTGGTCGGTGCGGGAATCGGCGAAATGGTCGGCGAGGGTGTCTGCGAGCTGGTCGGTGCGGGAGTCGGTGATCTGGTCGGTGCGGGAGTCGGTGAGCTGGTCGGTGCGGCGTCGGTGACATGGTCGGCGAGGGAGTCGGTGAGCTGGTCGGTGCACGAGTCGGTGACCTGGTCGGTGCGGGAGTCGGTGAGCTGGTCGGCGTGGGAATCGGTGAGCTGGTCGGCGAGGGAACTGGCTGGTCGGTGTGTCAGGCCGCGATCTGGTTGGGGTGGAAGCCGGCTGGTCGGTGCGGGAGTCGATGAGCTGGCCAGTGCGGCAGGCCGCGACCTGGTCGGTGCGGGAAGTCGTCTGGTCGGCGTGGGAATCGGCGAGCTGGTCGATGAGGGAGTGGGCAAGCTGGTCGGCGTGGCAGGCCGCGCACTGGTCGGTGCGGGAGTCGAAATGGATAGTTAAGTCCTCCAGGCTGGGATGGGCGCCAGCACGTCGCCTCGAGGGTGGACGCCGGCGTGACGCCGCGAGAGGGTCGACGCCTCGAGGGTGGACGCCGGCGTGTCGCCCTATCTGGGGGATGCCAGCCTGTCGATTGATTCATCTGGGCTGGGGCGTAAATACGTGCAGTTGCAAATCGCTCTAGCGCGCAAGGCATTTGTTCACATCCGCAGTCGGATGGTCGATGCGGGAGTCGGCGGGCTGGTTGGCGCGGGAGTCGTCGAGCTGATCGATGAGGGAGCTGGCTGGTTGGCCGACGTGGTAGGCCGCGATCTGGTAGGAAATAAATCGCACCGCAATGCAAGTCGCCACGAAACTGTCGCGAAATTCGCCGCGGTGGTGGTGCCCCCTTCATTGGAACTGCGCCGCATGTTGAGGGAGTCGGCGAACTAGTCGGTAACATGTCCGCCGAGGGAGTCGGCGAGCTGGTCGGCGCACGAGTCGGTGACCTGGTCGGTGCGGGAGACGGTGAGCTGGCCGGTGCGGGAATCGGTGAAATGGTCGGCGAGGGAGTCGGCGAGTTGGTCGGTGCGGGAGTCGGTGATCTGGTCGGTGCGGGAGTCGGTGACCTGGTCGGTGCGGAAGCCGGTGATATGGTCGGCGAGGGAGTCGGCGAGCTGGTCGGCGCGGGGGTCGGTGAAATGGTCGGCGAGGGAGTCGGTGACATGGCCAGCGAGGGAGACAGCAAACTGGTCGGTGACCTGGTCGGTGCACGAGTCGGTGGCCTGGTCGGTGCGGGAGTCGGTGGTATGGTCGGCGAGGGAGACTGCGAGCTGGTCGGTGCGGGAGTCGGTGACCTGGTCGGTGCGGGAGTCGGTGAGCTGGCCGGCGCGGGAGTCGGTGAGCTGGTCGGCGCAGGAGCCGCCAAACTGGTCGATGCGGGGGACAGCGGTCGGCGCCTGACTCGGTGAACAGGTCGGCGCGGGCGTCGGCGAGCTGGTCGGCGAGGTAGTGGGCGAGCTGGTCGGTGCAGGAGTCGGCGAGATGGTCGGCGCGGGCGAACCGGTCGCGGTCGTGCGGTTGGCACCCGAATTGTTATTTGGAATTGTGGTGGTCGTCGCCGTGGAGGCACAGCGATGGCACGGAGGACCCCCTCCCGGTCGCGTTGCGGTCGCCGCTGGTCGGAGCGGGAGGCGGGATCCGCTTGGTCCAGACCTCATGGTCGGAGCGGGCGTCGGGGGCCGCTTGGTCCAAACCTCCCGGGGACGGGGTCGGTGAGCTGGTCGGCGCGGGAGTCGATGTGCTGGTTGGAGCGGGAGCCTGGAGCCGCGTGGTCCAGACCTCCCGGGAACGGGGCCGAAGAGCTGGTCGATGCGGGAGTCGGTGTGTTGGTCGGAGCGGGAGTCGGGAACCGCTTGGTCCAGACCTCCCGGGGACGGGGTCGGCGAGCTGGTCGATGCGGGAGCCGACGTGCTGGTCGGAGCGGGAGTCGGAAGCCGCTTGGTCCAGACCTCCTGGGGACGGGGTCGGTGAGGTGGTCGATGCGGGAGCCGACGTGCTGGTCGGAGCGGGAGTCGGGAAAGCGTGGTCCAGACCTCCCGCGAACGGGGCCGAAGAGCTGGTCGACGCGGGAGTCGATGTGTTGGTCGGAGCGGGAGTCGGGAACCGCTTGGTCCAGACCTCCCGGGGACGGGGTCGGCGAGCTGGTCGATGCGGGAGCCGACGTGCTGGTCGGAGCGGGAGTCGGAAGCCGCTTGGTCCAGACCTCCCGGGGACGGGGTCGGTGAGGTGGTCGATGCGGGAGCCGACGTGCTGGTCGGAGCGGGAGTCGGGAAAGCGTGGTCCAGACCTCCCGGGAACGGGGCCGAAGAGCTGGTCGACGTGGGAGTCGATGTGTTGGTCGGAGCGGGAGTCGGGAACCGCTTGGTCCAGACCTCCCGCGGACGAGGTCGGCGAGCTGGTCGATGCGGGAGCCGACGTGCTGGTCGGAGTGGGAGTCGGGGGCCGCTTGGTCCAGACCTCCCGGGGACGGTCGGTGAGCTGGTCGATGCGGGAGCCGACGTGCTGTTCGGAGCGGGAGTCGGTAAAGCGTGGTCCAGACCTCCCGGGTAGGGGGCCGGCGAGCTGGTCGACGCGGGAGTCGATGCGTTGTTCGGAGCGGGAGTCGGGGCCCAGACCTCCCAGGGACGGGGTCGGCGAGATGGTCGACGCGGGAGCCGCTGGTCGGAGCGGGAGTCGGGGGCCGCTTGGCCCAGTGAGCTGGTCGACGCGGGAGCCGACGTGCCGGTCGGCGCGGGAGTCGGGAACCACTTGGTCCAGACCTCCCGGGAAGGGGGCCGAAGAGCTGGTCGATGCGGGAGTCGATGTGTTGGTCGGAGCAGGAGTCGGGAGCCGCTTGGTCCAGACCTCCCGGGGACGGGGTCGGCGAGCTGGTCGATGCGGGAGAGGACGTGCTGGTCGGAGCGGGAGTCGGGAGCCGCTTGGTCCAGACCTCCCGGGGACGGGGTCGGTGAGCTGGTCGATGCGGGAGTCGATGTGCTGGTCGGAATGGGAGTGGGGAGCCGCTTGGTCCACACCTCCCAGGGGCGGGGTCGGTGAGCTGGTCGGCGCGGGAGTTGATGTGTTGGTTGGAGCGGGAGTCGGGAACCGCTTGGTCCAGACCTCCTGGGGACGGGGTCGGTGAGCCGGTCGATGCGGGAATTGGCATGTTGATCGGAGCGGGAGTCGGGAACCGCGTGGCCCAGACTTCCCGGGGGCGGGGTCGGTGCTCCCTGGTGGGGGGGGCAGGATTTGTCCGCCCTCTGTTGCGTCAGCTGCCCCGCGTCGAGGTCGGAGTCGGAATTGGGGCGGGCGCTGGAGTCGGAAAGTAATTGAAAAGGGAGTCGGTACCGGCCCCCGCTCTCAGAGATGCGCTGGGATTGGCGGGGTCGGCTTCTCCCGCCGTGTTGGGTTCCATCGGTCGTCGAGCGTGCTTATGGCATTGCGATGGCGTTTCGCTCCCTCTCGCAGCCACTGCGCGACTGCATCGTGCACATCGGTGCCCTGGCTGAGCGCCTGGTGTCTGCAATGGTTGGTGGCGTTGTAGATGGCGTAGATCAGCAGGGCGACGGACGTAAGTGGCTCGCAAGTGCGGACGTTCACATAGCACAGCAGAAACGAGTGCAGATTAGCGTGCGTGGACTGGAGTAGATGTAGTCTGTGCTCCAAAATGTACTTCGTCACAGGGCATCTGCAGTAATGCTCGATGGAATCCTCGGAGGCCTCGCCGCAGCCCATAACGCAGCGATTCTGCGTTGAATGCCTCTGTTGAAAACGTCCGCACGTGCACCACCCGCTCCGTAGAGCACTAAAAACTGCGCCACATACCCGTGGAGGGACCAGGGAGGGAAGTACTTGTAAATTCGCCAGGGCCCAGCGGGACTGCCAAGAGGGCGCACTGCACCTCGCGTTTGTACCTGGGGGCGGCGGGTGCACGGCGGCCCTCTGGAGGTCCCGCCGCGAGAACTTGTTGCGAATGCGATGGGTGGGGTGCGGGGCGTCGTGTGCGGGTAGTTTCACGTAGGCTCGACGCTGGATGTCTTTCCGGGGCCGCGGTTTCCTGGCTGGCCCGCTGGCGCGGGTCGGCGTCTCTATCGTCTCGCAGATGAACCCCTCGTCGCATTGTGCGCCATCGTGCTCTGGTTGCGCCGAGTGGTCGGCAAGGGCATGACGTGTAAACCACTGAAAGTTGCCCTCAACGGTGAGTGCAAAAGTACGGGAATACCAATCTCCCCATCGAACTTTATTGTGGAAATTCCGTGGACGAGATAATGCTTCCTGGAGGTCCCGTACATCGCGTGAAACATGTGTTGACGTGCGCGGCGGGTCCTCCAGGCGAACTCGAATCTGCAACGCCTGGGCGAGCAGGCGGACGCTGTGGCACGACGCCGATTGGCCGAAGTGTTCCTTTAGGCGCCACAGGTCGTCTGGCACCGCCCACCCCCCAGGCTTTTTTTGCGTCTTTCCCAGAGCGGATGCTTCCAGCTCCAAAGTCTCTTGAGGCATCACTTCCAACTGGCCGATGTACCCAAACGTGGATACAGCGAAGGTGTTGTAGGCAATCGTGTGGAAGTGCATGCCGACGCCATGCTCCGACCAATCTCGACATCGTTGGATGTACTTGTTGCTGGGGTCGCGCCATGACTGCGCGCCCTTGCCCGGGCCGACCATGAAATCCAAGTGCTTGCCGCAGTCCGCCACCGGCATGCTGGCCCACCCAGGCCACCGCTGATCCCGGAGGGTTCTGGACTGCTCCAAGGTGCCGAGTCCGAGTGGGATGGTGACACATTTCTGCAAGTTGAGACTCAGACCTGAGACGCTTGCAAACTCGCCGAAGATGCGCTGCAAGCTCGGGGCCTCTTGCCAATAGTCCGTGAGCACGAGCGCAGCGTCGTCTGCGTAGGCCCGCACCAGCGTGCCCGGGCACGCCTGCTCGATGCGGTCCATCAGTAGCTCGGCGACCGTGGCGTAGAGAGGCGGGGAAAGCGGGCACCCCTGTCTGACGCCCGCCTCTAGCCGAAAGCCCGCGGCTTGACTCGTGCCGTGACGGACGGCGCAGTACGAGTCAGCGTGCAGCGCGTGGATGACGTTCATGGTCTGCTCAGGAATTCCAATCGAAGATAACGCAGCGAGCATGAATTCCTGGGATACCGACGGGAAGGCCGATGCGAAGTCCATCAGGAGGCAGGCGCCGTTCTCCTGCTCGAGCGACGTGATCATGCTGGATGTGTCGACGTCAAAAAGGTTTGCCAGGATAGATCGCCGTGGGAGGAAGCCCTGTTGTCTCGGTAGTATCCACTTCGCCAAGTGTTCCTCCCATCGGTTGCGGGCGGTACTGGCGACGATGCGGTTGTCCATGTTGACGATGCTCAGCGGACGGGCGTTGGCTGGAACATATGCCTTGATGCCCTCTGGAGTGGTGCTCGAGCTCTTCTTTGCCAGACATACCAATATGCTCTCATTATATTTGTGGGGCTCGTCCCGGGTCTCGTCAAAGTACGCCCCGGGAAATTCCTCCCTGCCCCGCGACTGCTCGAAGCACTGCGCCACGTTGAAACGGCACCCCGTCAGGGCCAGGCACCGAGTTGCCGCTGTGGCGAATGGCAATCTCAACGTCCTTCCTGCGGATGCGCCAATGCCTTTCGTGCGTCGGGAGCGGGGCGCGTTGCGGTCGAGCCCGGCGGGGGGGGCCGCTCGCCCGCTGGTGCTGGGCATCTGGTCGTAGCGCCGTTTGCCCGGCTGTAGCCTCCGGCGAGTGCGGGCGCGGGGAGAAGGAAGGGAGGCCTCTGAGCCACTCTTGCAACAAATGTTGGTTGATGGGCTGTTTCTGGAAGGTCTTCGACCAGTACTGGGGAGCTGAGCTCTTTCGCAATTGCTGCCGGGTCAATGGCGTACTCGCCGGTCGCTGTTTCGACGGCGCCCACGGTAGTGCAAGCTCCCGGCATGATGCGTTTCAATCGGCTGAGGATGTTTGACTTACGGATGTTTGTCCTGTGGTCGTGGTCGCCCTCGTCCCGCCGTTGTCGGACGTCGCGGAGCTCGTCCGTGATGCTTTGTCTCGCCAGGGTAACAGCGTGATCCAAGAGAGCTTGAAAGCCAGTCGTGAAGCATGTGTTCGGATTCTTGGGGTCAACGAATGAAGCAATGTGCGGGTATCCCGAAAATTTCCGATACATTCTGTCCAAGTTTACCGCCTGCGCGGCCCGAATAAAACTAAGAGTGCACCGAAGCTTGTCGTCATTCGTGGACGCTGTGGCGTGGAGCCCTTCCGTTGCCATGTTCGCAGAGACTGTGTGCATCGCCCGCTTCACCAAGACGAGTCTGCGAATGGGGTTGTCGTAGTCGTGCGATTCCGTGGAGATGCGACCAAGTTCTGCAGCAACCCGTCGTGCCCAGTCAGGGTGGTTGATAGTGCCGATACCTATGCGACTCTGCTTCCGTGCACCCGTGCCGTTGTAGTCGCCCGGGCTGCATTCGCTGCTGGAGTAGTGCGTCGAGTCGGTGGAATCGTCAGCCGGGTCACAAGTGGGACGCGCACGGAAAAACGATAGGGGCGCGTGCGAGGAGAGATCCGGGACCCTGGACAGGGCGCTACACCCGAATCTGTGGTCGAGCTGCTCCGAAGGGTAATGGTTGGTGTAAACCCTGTCGATGCGGGAGGTGGCGATGCTGGAAAAGTACGTGTGGCCGTCCTGGTACAGCTCGTGCAAGCCCTTCGGGATGAACGCTTCCTCCAGCGCCTGTGTAGCCTCTGTCTCGTCTTTGTGCCCGGTCCAGCAACGGCTATTGCAGCACCATCGGTCCTGGCCAGATGGCACGTAGTTCCAATCCACGTAGTGCCTACCCCACCTACCCGTAGCCCTGGCATCATCATCATCATCATCATCATCATCATCATCATCATCATCATCATCATCATCAACATCGTCATCGTCATCGTCATCGTCATCGTCATCGTCATCGTCATCGTCATCGTCATCGTCATCGTCATCATCATCATCATCATCATCATCATCATCATCATCATCACTAGCAGCAGCATCATAATAATAATCATAAACAACATCATGATCATCATCATCATAACCAGCATCATCAGCATATCAGCATCATCATCATGACAATCATCGTCAGCATCATCATCAGCATCATCAGCATCATCATCATCATCATCTCATCAGCATCACCACCACCATCAGCATCATCACCACCACCACCATCATCATCATCATCATCATCATCACCACCACCACCATCATCATCATCACCACCATCATCATCATCATCATCATCATCATCATCATCATCATCATCATCATCATCATCATCATCATCATATCACAAGCAGCAGCATCATAATAATAATCATAAACAACATCATGATCATCATCATCATAACCAGCATCATCAGCATTATCAGCATCATCATCAACATGGCCGTCGTCATCAGCATCATGACAATCATCGTCAGCAGCATCATCAGCATCATCAGCATCATCATCATCATCATCATCAGCATCATCATCATCATCATCGTCATCAGCATCACCACCACCATCAGCATCATCACCACCACCACCATCATCATCATCATCATCATCATCATCATCATCATCACTAGCAGCAGCATCATAATAATAATCATAAACAACATCATGATCATCATCATCATAACCAGCATCATCAGCATTATCAGCATCATCATCAACATGGCCGTCGTCATCAGCATCATGACAATCATCGTCAGCAGCATCATCAGCATCATCAGCATCATCATCATCTCATCCTCGTCATCAGCATCCACGCGACCAACCATCCACATCATCCCATCCCACCACCAGTCATCATCATCATCTCATCATCATCCACATCAGCAGCATCAATCATCATCAATCCATCATCACTAGCAGCAGCATCATAATAATAATCATAACAACATCAGTCATCATCATCATAACCAGCATCATCAGCATTATCAGCTTCATCATCAACATGGCCGTCGTCATCAGCATCATGACAATCATCGTCGCATCACATCAGCATCATCAGCATCATCATCATCGTCATCATCCGCATCACCACCACCATCAGCATCATCACCACCACCAACCATTCATCATCATCATCATCCATCTCATCATCATTTACAATCACATCATTCATCATCATCCATCACTAGCAGCATCATCAAATATAATCATAAACAACATCATGATCATCATCATCATAACCAGCATCATCAGCATTATCAGCATCATCATCAACATGGCCGTCGTCATCAGCATCATGACAATCATCGTCAGCATCATCATCAGCATCATCAGCATCATCATCATCATCATCGTCATCAGCATCATCACCACCATCAGCATCATCACCACCACCACACCATCATCATCATCATCATCATCATCATCATCAGCATCATCATCATCATCACTAGCAGCAGCATCATAATAATAATCATAAACAACATCATGATCATCATCATCATAACCAGCATCATCAGCATTATCAGCATCATCATCAACATGGCCGTCGTCATCAGCATCATGACAATCATCGTCAGCATCATCATCAGCATCATCAGCATCATCATCATCATCATCGTCATCAGCATCACCACCACCATCAGCATCATCACCACCACCACCATCATCATCATCATCATCATCATCATCATCAGCATCATCATCATCATCATCATCATCATCATCATCATCATCAGCATCATCATCATCACTCCTCCTCCTCCTCCTTCTCCTCCTGCTCCTCCCCCTCCTCCTCGCCCCTGGCAGCCCCCGTCCGACGCCACGTCGGCCCCTGGGCCCCGCCGGGACCCCGCCGCCGCCTGGCCGCCTCCGCCGCGAAGTCGCTCAGGAAGGAGGCTGTGGCGAGGCGGCGCGCGAGCCCAGCCATGGCGGCCTCGCGGAGCGGCTCTCGTGGCGGGGGTGGAGGGAGGGAAAGAGAGATACAGAGAGAGGGAGAGAGAGGGAGAGGGAGAGGGAGGGGTCTGTGTATGCGGATACACACATATGCATACAAGTGTATGCATATATACAAAGAGATATAAGTACATATCTGTGCAAACACATACACATATGTGTGTGAGATTATGATTTACAAGGCGAGGAAGAGAGAGAGAGAGAGAGAGAGAGAGCGAACTAAGCAAAGTCAGAAGGAGACACAGAGAGAGAGATATAGAAAAAAAACAAAAAGAGAAAGGGGGAGGTGCTACTGCAGACACGCCTATGCGCTACCTATGTGCACATACGCGTGATGCTTATATATAGATGTAGACAGGTATATACAAGGACGTAGAAACGAGGGGGTCCGAGGGAGGGAGGAAGAAAACGGGAAGAGGGAGGGGAGAGCGGGAAGAGGGATAGAGGGAGCGGGAAGAGGGTGGAAGGACGGGAAGGGGACAGGGGGGGGGAGGAGAAGGGAGAGGAGAGGAGAGGAGACGAGAAGACAGGGAGAGGAGAGGAGAGGAGAGGAGAGGAGCGGAGAGGAGAGGAGAAGGGAGAGGAGAGGAGGAAGAGGTGGAGAGGAGAGCACCTCTCGGGCGAGGGGCGTGGACGCCGCGCCCCAGGAGGCCCGCGGAGGCCCTCCCCCCTCCCTCCCTCCCCCCCCCCCCCCAGGACGAGGCAGGCTCCGAGCGAGGCGATCCCGCTCGCGCCATGCCTCCCACCAGATCCTCCTTCGAGTTCCTCCCCCTCCTCCTCCTCCTCCTCCTCCTCCTCATCCTCCTCCTCCTCCTCCTCCTGTTCCCTGCTCCTCCTCCTCCTCCTCCTCCTCCTTCTCCTCCTGTGCTCCTGCTCCCCCTGTGCTCCTGCTCCTGCTCCTGCTCCTGCTCCTGCTCTTGCTCCTCTCCTGCTCCTGCTCCTGCTCCTGCTCCTGCTCCTGCTCCTGCTCCTCCTCCTCCTGCTCCTCCTCTTCCTCCCCCTCCTCCTCGAGAACGGGGGATTGTGGAGTCGCAGGGGTTCAAAAGCGCGCGCGCGCGAGGGTTTCGCGCTGAGTTCGCGACTGTTTCTGTGCAAACTCTGCTCTGTGTCCTCCTCCTCCTCCTCCTCCTCCTCCCTCTCCCCCTCCTGCTCCCTCCTCTCTCTCTCTGCCTTTTTTTTCTCCAGCCCCCCCCCCCCCAGAACAACAAAAAAACAAAACAAATATAAAAAAACAGTTGTTTTGTTTCTGGGGGGGGGGGCGCCAGGAGAAAAAAAAGGAATGCGACGTGACCACATCTGCCCTCCCCCTAGAAGGATTCCTATTGGACGCCCCCATAAGAAGGATTCACGGTAAAATCCTCGACAGAAGGGTTCCTATCGAAACCCTCCACTGAATGATTCCTACCGAAATCCTCCACATGTGGATTCCTACTGAAACCCTCCACTGAATGATTCCTACTGAAATCCTCGAATGGCAATGGCAATGGCAATGGCAATGGCAATGGTAATGGTAATGGTAATGGTAATGGCAATGGTAATGGTACTGGTAATGGTTACGGTAATGATAGTGGTAACGGGGTAGCGAGGCAATGACAATGGCAATGGCAACGGTAATGGTAATGGTAATGGCAATGGCAATGGCAATGGGAATGGCAATGACAATGGCAATGGTAATGGCCATGGCAATGGTAATGGTAATGGTAGAGGTAAAGGTAGAGTTAAAGGTAATGGTAATGGTAATGGTAATGGTACTGGCAATGGCAGTGGTAATGGTAATGGTAATGGTAATGGGAATGGAAGTGGGAATGGAAACGGGAACGGGAATGGAAATGATAGTGGTAGTGGTAATGGTAATGGCACTGGTAATGGTAATGGTAATGGTTCTGGAAATTGTAATAGGATTGGGAATGGGAATGAGAATGGGAATTCTAATGGTAATGGCAGCGGTAGTATCATGGTAATGGGAATGGGAGTGGAACTGGTACTGGCAATGGTAATGGTAGTGGCGAATGGCAATGGCAATGGTGATGGTAATGCTAATGGTAATGACAGAGGTAATGGTACTGGCACTGGTAATGGTAACGGTAATGGTAAGGGGGTAGCGATTGACAATGGCAATGACAATGGCAACGGTAATGGTAATGACAATGGCAATGAGATTGGCAGTGGCAATGACAATGATAATGGCCATGGCAATGGCAATGGTAAATGTAATGATAATGGCAATGGTAATGGGAACGGGAACGGGAATGGGAATGTGAATGGGAATAAGAACGGGAACGGGAATGGAAATGGTAGTGGTAGCGGTAACGGAAATGGGAATGATAAGGGTAAGGGTAAAGGTAACGGTAGAGGTAAAGGTAATGGTAATGGACATGATAGTGATAATGGTAATGGTAATGGTAATGGTAATGGTAATGGTCATGAGAATGGGAATGGCAATGGAAATGGTACTGGCAATGGTAATGGTAGTGGCTAATGGCAATGGCAATGGCAATGCGAATGGTAATGGTAATGACAGAGGTAATGGTAATGGTACTGGTAATGGTAACGGTAATGATAGTGGTAACGGGGTGGCGACTGGCAATGGCAATGACAATGACAACGGCAACGGTAATGACAATGGCAATGGCAATGGCAATGGGAATGGCCATGGCAATGGTAATGGCCATGGCAATGGCAATGGCAATGGCAATGGTAATGGCAATTGTAATGTGAATGG
>CAUYUJ010019397.1:0-15000 GCA_963575745.1 Prorocentrum cordatum | reverse complement strand
CTCCCTCCCCTTTCCCTCCCCCTTTCCCCTCCCCCTCCTCCTCCTCCTCCTCCTCCTCTTCCTCCTCCTCCTCTTCCTCCTCCTCCTCGTCCTCCTCATCCTCCTGTTCCTCTTTCTCCTCCTCCTCCTCCTCCTCCTGCTCCTCCTCCCCCTCCTCCGCCTCCTCCTGCTCTTCCTCCTCCTCCGCCTCCTTGTCCTCCTCCTCCTCCTCCTGCTCGTCCTGCTCTTCCTGCTCATCATGTTCCCCCTGTTCTGTTTTGTTCCACATTCTATCGCTCCCCCCACAGGCCCTGGACGGGACCTCCAACCACGGGGTCATCACACAGGGGGGGGGCTTCCGAATTCCTCGCTTAGCGAAGTGATACAACTCAGCACAGGTCAATGTGCATAGGTCCGATCGCCCATCCGCTGTACTGCACGGAATAATAAGGAAAACAAGCCCTTTTCCATTCTGCCGCTCTGCCTCTTCACGGCATCAGGGGGGGGGGGGGGGCTCGCACGGCTCGGCTAGGCTCTGGATGCCCGACCACGCGTAGCCCCCGCACCTTGTACACATAGCTACTTTACTACATGACAATATGAAATCCCCATTGCGATCGAACACGTCTGCAATGCGCAACTGGTGCCCTTGCAGCTAAATCACAAACTCCAGCTCTGGGTCGGTGTCGGCCGTCTTCGAATCAGCAAAGGGAAAATCGAGCGGGATCCCACCGAGCAGCACTGTGAGGGTTCCCGGGGCCGACGCCTTCTCTTCTTGGCCGACCCCCCCTTCTCAGGAAATTCTACAGTGTCTCTGGAAGCCCTGGAAGCTCGGTTAACCCCTTGGCCAAACCCACCAGGGCTTTAAACTTGTTTAAAGAGTGTGTTGTGTCTGGGAGGCATGCTGCACCTGACTTAGCACACTCGTCGGTTTTGTCGTTGCCGCGCTTGTGCGCTTCTGGCGCGCGGCCTCCACGCACATCAAGCATTGCGCGGTGCGCGCGGACCCTGGCGGCCCGCAGTCCGTCCCCAACGCGCATGCCACACGCGCTGCCGCAAGTGCGCACGCTCGTTCATGCTGCGCATTGACCACGCACGACCACGAAAACACTTCAAAATGCCTGCGCAGTCGGTGTGCAAACAAAACTCTCCAAACGCGCACCCACTCGCCATTCTCACTGCATAATCTTCTCCATCCCGCGCCTGCTGAAATCGACATTCCAGGAACGTGACCGCGCGCCAGATCAAGCTGCTATGAATCCCACGTCGTCATCAAATCTGACGAGCGACCAGCCTGCTCTCCGAAAGTGACGATGCCGCGGGTGGAGAGCAGAACCACGAGAGTAAATTCCCCCTGGCAAATATCGACGCGACGGGCGATTAATCCAATGCATGCCAGCGTCGGTCGCGCACAATGGCTTCGGCACTATTTCGCGAGGGAGCGGGGGCAATTCTGCCGCGAACTTTCTCTCGTCTCGATGCCATCGCTTGACATTTGCCGCAGCCGCCAGCAGTGCATCAGAGCAGCGCCCTCGCCTTTCCAACATACAAGCATCACAGAAAGAGAGAGGGGGAAACAAGAGAAAACACAACACAAACCAAAAACATATAGGAAACAAAAAAAAACATAACAAACATCATACAAACAAAAACAATAAACAAAACAAGCGTTTATGTTACAGCGAACCGACATCTTGGCGGCATATCTGGCACTCGCTGGCGTCGGGGAGCCGCTGACTATAGATATTATCCATTGTCCACGCGGTTGGAGAGACAGTCGACCTCAAGCAATTCTTGCAATGCCCCTGCCAGCCTGGCCGCACCCCTTTACCACAGAGGCTCTGTATACCATCCCAAAGAATAAATCTGCACCAAGTCACGTTCCCACTCCAGGCCGTTCGCGCAGCAACGTCTGACGAATCACGCGCGGCCTCAGCCGCCAACCCGCGCGCCGCGACTGGGGCTAGCTGCGAAAGATCGATGGTGACACCGTCGTGCGACTTGAAGAGCCGAGTCGGAATGGGCTGCCACCCAATCTCGCGAAACGTCAGCACGGGGACACGCGCAGGGGGCGTCGCCTTGCCCCACGGAACTTTCGCGGCCATCAGCTCTGCGACCACCCCCCTTCAAAACTGCCCCAATAACCTCGAACTTGACGGCGTTGTCCCAGACGGCCCTGGCCCATTGCAAGACAACCTGGCTTTGGTAATGCACCCTGGGGTCCATGCCCCTGGCCTGCATGGAGGTCTGCTTCTCGAGTCCTGCAGAGGCCTCTGATTTGCCCTTGTACAGGCGTCGTAAGGCGGCGACCCTTGGACTCCTGATTTGTCTCCCAGTGGGCCCAACCACAGAGCGCCCCTTTCAGGGAACCCGCCCGGGGCCCAGCACGATGGACTTGTCCTACCCTGCTTCCCGCAGCCCTCAACCTCCTCAACCTAGCTGCCCTCCCAGCTCCTTCCCTCAACCTCATCCTCGCCGCGGGGTTCCGTCTAGCTCGTCCTGCTACAGCATCACACCCAAGATTTCGAACCACAACCTTCCCCTGGAACCCAAAGGGGGGCCCAAGCTTTGGTGAGCCCTCTCAGCCACAACACTCGGCGACGTGAGGAAGTAGGTCTTCTTGCCCGAGGTCACGCGCACCAGCCTCTGAAGCCCCTCGACGAGTTCGCGCCTCATGTCTGTCATCTCCGCGAGCACATGCCTATCTGCGCCTGACACCTGAGCCGATGCAGCATCTACCACATTGCGTAAGTGCAGCTGGATGATCGTCCGCAATTTTCGTGAGCGCGCGAAAGAGGAGGACTCCAACGAGGGTCGTCGCAATACTGCAACCTGCTCGTCCTGCGCCTGGTACACGGAATACGTCGGATATCACACCCTGGAACGCGATCGCTCTGGGTCCTGAGTACAGGGCACACGCAGCAGCAAGCGCACGGCAATCACATGCTGCATCCATACCTTCGCGAACCAATACACCATGATTCACGCGCTCGTAGAACTGATCGAAGTCGGAGAAGAGGGTAGCATATGTCATCTTCTGTGTAACAGCATATGCAGCAAGCAGGTTGCGTTGCCACCCAGCTCTGTCGCACTCCTCCCTGATCCCCCAGAAGCTTTTCCTCCCACCGTCTGGCAAGAGGTTGTCGCACGAGTGCCCAAATTCGCAACAAAGAACAGAACAATGCTATAGGCCTAAATCCGTCTCCATCTGGCTTTGCCATGACGTGCCGCTGCGACGAGAGGCGAAATATCATATATCTCTGACATCACGTGAAATGCGCACCAATCTCTCGGAAAGTGACAATGGCAGTGGTGACGACTAGAATGGAACGAATACTGGTTTCTGTCAGCGTGCGCTTAGCGGCGAGTGTTGTGCCTTGAGCCATTCAACATCACGGATACTTTGTCCGCCCTCCTCTGCGGCTTGTTTGCCGTGAGTGCGTTGCAAGAAAATATTCATTACAGCCCTAAGCTTAAAAGGATTGAGTGGGAGAGCAATGGCAGGAGAGTCGCGCTTCGCTGTTCTAGTCCCGCGAGGTGTCTCTTTGGCCCGCGAGGTCTCTTGCGCCCCTTTCAGAAGCTCAGCCCTCTGCTCCTTTGGAGCAGCGGAGGAAGGAGAAGGAAAAAGCGATAATCCCCGAACAATGCTGGCGCCTCACTGTTTGGTCACGGACGCCGGAGGTAAGCTTATAGCATAAATCAAATAGTATACAACGCGCTGCTCACTTCTACACTGCTCACCTCTGATCATTAAGAACCGCACTGCTTCGTCGAATGGCGACCCGCCCGAAGCGGCTGGCAATCGAACGCAAACCCGCCCGACCGCCCACGAGACAAATAAAGTGGGACTCGTGCGACCCACGTGCCCCCCCATCCTCGGCCTTGTCTCGGCCGGCCGTGGACTGTTCCAGTGTGTCCTCCAGCTTCTTCCACCGGCGTTCGTTGGCTCCTGGTCGGCAGCGCTTCTTACCCCGCCGTTTCTCTTTGGCTGGGGCTCCTGGGGGAAGCTTTCTGTCTCCATCGAAATCGCCCTCCTCGTCGCTCTCTGGGATCGCGGCGGCGACCTGCTGGTCGCCCGCAACCTCGGAGGTCTGCTCCTGGAGATAACGACCCAAGACATCACGCAGAGTGTCGTTGTCAAGCAGGTGGGCCTTCACGAGCATAGCGTGCCAGCCCCTCGTGGCATGCCCGTACTTTTTGCGCAACGCCGGCACCCTGCCGAGATTGTCCGGGGAATACTTCGCGCACGACAGCTTGAATATCTCGCCCCACAACGGATCGTCGTTATCGAGGTTCGGGCACATCGTGGGGCACTCAACCACTGCAGTTTTCAAAGACAGTCCCCGTGGGCGCAGGCTGTTCACTCCTCGCTGGCGCAGGCCCGTCGCCCCAGGAAGCAATAACCTGGCGGATGGTAGGCGACGCAGAAGCGCGCCTCCCCACGCTCGACGAACCCGCCCCTGGCCTCAGCGCAGAAGACGAAGAAGAAGAAGAAGCGGCATCTCGGCGCCCATCGAAAGGCGGCCCTTCCGACGGATCTTGGCCCAGGAGCCTATCGGAAGGATGTCCTCCCGACCGGCTCTCAGATACCGAAACCTGTCTCCACGGCGCGGGGCCGTCGCCTGCGATGTCTGCGCGGTTCCCACGCCCAGGAGAGACGGAGATGCGATGGCAGACCGGCTTCGTCGCGCCCAGCCCCGAGCCTTGGCGTTCAGCCTTTCGCGCTCTGGACTGTGGTTGTTCAAAAGTTCTGTCCGGGAAGATCCCGCCCATGGCGTTGAAGAGCACCTGGATGACCGCGTTCGCCACGAGTTTCGTCGAGCAGTCGGCGATCATGCCGGACGTTGGACAATGCAGAAGCTTTGCTGCTCCACGCTCATGTTCTTCATGGAGCCCGCGCCCACGCTCCAATTTGCTCCACGCGCCGCTATGCTCAGAGCAGCCCGGCTGTCAATGAAGACTGTCGCCTTCGTGATCTCGGCGCCGAAATTGGGCAGGAGATGCCTGGGGCCCTCGACAATTCGCCAGCCAAGCGTCGCACTGTAGAGCTCTGCCTCAGCAGTTGACAAAGAAGAAACTGACTGTCTGGAAGATCGCCGTGCCGCGATGCTCCCAGCCCACACCGCAACCAATCCGCTCTGGGAATGGGCGTCGGCACCAGCGTACCCGGCATCTGTCCACGCCTCCAATGACGATTCAGTGCTAGTACTGGTCAGCAGGATTCCCTTGGACGCCGCGCCCCTCAAATACCTGAGAATATTTAGGCGAGTTCCATGCTCCAAGACGCGAACTTTGATCACGAAAATGCCAACAACGAAGTGTAATAAGAAATGCGTGGGCGCGCCCCGGTGGCGAGCCAGTTAAAGTCGCCACTGTAGGCCTGTAGCTGCCGGAGTACAGGTAAAGCAGGTTCGTCGTGTTCTGCCGGCAACGGGCCCATCTGGACGCACTTGATGGCATTGCAGTTCCCCATGCCGCACTTGTTCAAAAGACTGTCCACAAAAGCTCCTGGTGAAGCTTGATGTCTCCATTGTGCAGAAGAGTGACGTCTATGCCAAGGAATGTCAGAGGTCTGCTTACCTCTAGAATGGCCTCTTTGGCAAGTGTCCACGTCGATCCCATAGCGGCCAGGAAAGCAGATCTCATGGATCCCAGATCTGTCACCACCAGAAGATCATCGGCATAAACCACCAGTACGCCAAGCACCTGCTTCGAAGTGTCTGCGGTGTCCTTGATGTACCACCTGTAAGTCAGCTGTGCTCTGCTCCAGATAGAACACGCGATTGTTGCAAGAGTCTGGATCTGCTCACCGAAGGTCTCGAAGTTTCTTGTCTCGCTCCTCTGCCCACAACCTGGGCGACTCCCTGAGCCCATATACGGCCTTGTCTAAAGTCCACGTGACTCCAGGAGAGACGAGCCCCCATCGAACCCACTGAGCAAAAATAGCGACAATGACCAGGCGGCCCTTCGGAATGGCAGCGTTCAAGAATGCTCCTGTGACGTCGCGTTTCGACAACGCCCATTTCCGTTGACATCCAAGCTTCAAGGCGCACAATGAAGATGACGGTTCGGCTTGCGCCGTCCACGATTGGAGAGTCGGACCTGGCTCTGCAATGTTCCCGCAGACACACGCCCTGCATTTGTAGAGGTCCTCTGTCTGAGACCACGCGCACGTCATCGGCGGCGGCTTCCCGCGCGCAGCTCGCTCGGCCGGCGTAGACTCGTGAAAAGCACCCATCTTGAGGAAGTTCGTAGCGAGCTCGGCCTCCGCCGCCAGCTTCCAACACTCCTGCTCCACAGCGGTGCAGCGCGAGACTTCCTGTGCCGTCACGATGCGTTTCTCCGGCCCCTTAGCGAACAGTTGTTGCAGCGCCTCCTTGTGCAAAAAAACATGGCCTTCTGCCACCTGGACGGCGGCCCCAGCGCAATCGAAGCTGACGGGATAGCGCGGTTGGCGCCGCCCTTCTCGTCGACATCCCATCGGGGTTCGCCTACGCCACCGCACTGGCGCATCAAGGTGGGCATCGTCCTCGTCTGCGTCGGCGTCGACACTTCCACCCAACTGCGCCTCGGGAGGATCGCCGATGCCGTCGGCCGCCTGCGATGGACGGTCAATGTGTTCATCGAGACATGCGCCTGGTGAAACAGCGCCTCCGTGCACAGCCCTGTCATCATCCATGTCCCACGCCGCGTCGCCATCGTCGGAGGCGCGGTCCAAAATGTCATCTGTGCCTGGGGCCCCCGCGTCACCAACGCGCGAAAAGTCTTGTTCAACTGAGCCCCAAGTGGCAGCTTCAGACAAAGCTATGCAAACATGGGGATGCTCCAAGGAAGCATTCAAAGATGACGCCCCGCTCATGCGCTGAACCTCGCTGGAGATGGCCGCCACCTTCGCGACGACAGGCGGCGGCGCCACGCGATCCTCTTGAGGACGCATCGCGGGTTCCTCGTCCGCCTCGTCGGCTGACAGAGGCTCTTCAGCAGGTGCGTCGAGCACTGGCCCTTGCGCTGCTGGCGGGGGCGGCGGCGCCTTGAGACCCCCCCTCCCAACCAAGCTGCGGGGCCCCAGCTGCCGCCTCTTACGGCGGATTGCCACGCAAGCTGGGCAAGTAGCTGTCTCTCGCGCAGCAGCTCCGTCTGGCAGGAACGAAGGTACCTCAGCTCCAGCATCGTAATTCTCAGGCTCTGGAAGAGGCGGAGGTGCATCAGGCGGGCCCCAGCTGCTCATGTTAATATTTACCCAGTTCACGTCCTCCTCGTTCAAGCCCCGCGGCTGCAGGTTGGTCTTGACCTTCACAGCGCCTCGTTGGTACGTCCACATCCCGTTGGGGACTACGCTGTCGGGGCCGAACGCCGTTGCTGGTTCTGCGCGTGGCAGAAAAGCGTTTCTCGGAGGAGGGTCGTGCACCAACATCGCCCTTGTGCCAAACGGTATCTGGGGGTACTCTCCCAACCCGCCGTCAGCTCTGCACAACTGAGCTGCAGCAAGTGTAGCTACTCCCCACCAGGTTGTCGGAAGTCTGCTGCCGCTCAAGAGGTGCCGGGCCCTGCGCTTCAAGATGCCAACGGCCGAGTCGGCAGAGGCATTTCCGTTTGGATCGCACGCTGCTGCCCATGTTTTGGGGTGCCGTGGTAGGGGCAGAAATTGCTGAGCTCCTCATTCATGAACTCGGACCCTTGGTCGCTGCGCAGGCGGAAAACTACCTCGGTCGGGAAATTGGCGCGGTCGTTGTTCACCTGGGCGAGCAGATGTTGCACCGCCTTCGGGGCCTCGCTCTTCGCGCCGAGAAGGGCTGCGTAGATCAGAGCGGGTCGCGGCGGCGACTGCCCGGCAATTCCGCCCACCTGCTCTCGACGCCCGTCTGGCCCCAAAGTCTGCGCAGCCACATCGCAAGAAGATGCTGCCTCGTCTGGCCTCGCTGGCAAGACCAAGAAGTAGTGGCGAGGGCCTCTGGCAATCTGCCCCCCTGGCCGGGGCGTCGGCGCGCGACGACCACTCAGGTCCACCGCGCGCACTCCCAGAGAGACATTCGACCTGCGATGGTGCTGTCGACGCCGTAGCGCAGCACCTTGCCAAAGAGCACTCTCGGCATAATATTTCTGGCGTTGCAGCGGGTTGTCTTGGAGTTCGCCACCCGCCAAGTCCTGCAATTCCCGGCGATGGTGGGAAGGCTGACGTAGAGGCGGCCCGGCCACGGCCTACTCGCTGCCCTGCGGTTCCCCCTGTTCCGCTCCAACAACGCCACTGCGCGCCGAAGGAATAGCAGGTGCGCCCACAACTCGCTGCAGCGCGGCCCCGAGGGAATCCATCCTCGCAGCCATCGTGGCCAACATGGCCAGCATATGCGCTTGCACGGGCTCACAAGACGGCACTGCTGGGTTGGTTAGCTCTGAAGGCTCGTCGAAAGGAAGCCCCCCCGACAAATCCCCTCAGCCGCCACAGCTACGGAGTCGATCGAAAGGCGGCCCTCCCGACGGATCCCTGTCACTTCCCACACCACATGCCAGATTCGAAAAATGGTGTCTATCGGAAGGAGACCCCCCCGACTGATCACCACGGTGTTTATCAGGAGGTAACCCCCCGACCGACCACCCGCATACCACGAGCCATGCGTTTGCATAGCACGTGATAACTGTAGCGCCCCTGAGCACGATGCAGATGAAGCCACTTGAGCCACGGCTCTTTTTGAACGCTGGGCGCTCCTGCAACCAAGGAACCATGACAACGTTCCATTGAATGCCAAGACTTTTGTCTACAGCTACCTGGTGTAAGTCGCCGAGCACGCATTCGATCCTCGAAACCTTACTCAGACCAGCAAGTTTTGAAAGAAAAGGTGCGCATCTCCCCTGGACAATCCAAGGGGATTCGGCGGCGCTCTTTCTGGGGGCACTGCGCCGCAGATGCAGCGCGACCAGCTCCTCGAAGGTGGAGGTGCTCGTGGCCGCCATGGCACTGCACGCAGGTTCGGTAGCTCGTGGGGGCCTTGGAGATGTGACCTTTTCCGAATGAGCTGTCCTTCGAGCTGCCCCCCACAAGCGCACTGGTCCAATAATGCCATGTGAAACGGCATCGCCCGCAACGGCGCGAGTGGGCTCTTGGTGAAGTTGTCGGAATGCGCACTGTTTTCGATGATGTAACGTCTACCCACCAGTAACTGTAGGAAGCAACACACCGCTAATAACCTCAAGCACGGCGTCTCGGATCGCCTCTTGGTGTCCAAAGTTTCTGCTGGTAGGTTCCTGGTGTGGTTCCCCCACGGAGCGCAATTCGGCGAAGCGAAAAGTGTCTCCACCCCACGGGATATAATCGCGTCCACGATGGTCGTCTGGTCGTCACTCCACCCTGTGTTCCAGCCGTATCGCTAGTCGATTAGTGGCATGTGGGTGACGTCAGTGCTCCGAGCGCGGTCGCCAAGTACTGATGACCCACTGCAGTGCCCCCACACGCGGGCCACGTCAGTATAACCCCCTGAAGACTGCACCACGTCGTTTCTCAACTCCTCGAAACGAGTAGGGGTGGTGACGGCGTCGGCGTCGTCGTTGTAGTGTACATATCAGGCAAGTTGCGATGCTTGGACTGGATGTTCTGCACCCCCCTCTTGCCGAAGTCGCCCATCAAGTGTTTGAGTTGCGACCTCAGCAGCTTCTGGTCAGAAACCGCCCTGGAAGCTCTGGCGGCAGTCGGGGTCTCTGCCTGGCGGCCGCCGCGGCCGGGCTGAGGGGCGCCTGGTAAATCGTTCAAGACAAGGTTCAACTCGCTCTTGAGGATGCACGGTAGAGAACCCCACGTTTGGATTCTGAAGATCCTGCCCTTCGGCGTTCGCAACGCGCGTTGGCCACCCCGTCCAATCGTGCAGCCGCGTTCCCACGGGGACCCTTCAGGGAAGAGATCAACGTTGTCACTGTTATCATCCCAAGGCACGAAGCATCGCGGCACGCCTCTGCGCCCAGCACCGCGTCGGCATTTGCACTGGCCACGTGCCAAATTTAGCGCATCTGGATACACAGCGTCAGAAACGGGACCCTTCTGGTGAATCAAATCCACAGTGGCCCAGCTGTCCAATCCAACGGCCTGTCGCAGAAACCTCGTCGCCGCGGTAGCTGACGACGCCCTCCACGACTCCCCGCCGAAAGCAGCCTCGGCCTGCGCAGTCGGCGCCGGTGGAGCGCCAGTTGGTTGCTCAGAGAGGGTCGCGTTCGCCGTGCCCTTGTCCTTGTCCTTGCCTTTGCCTTTTTCCTCGCCCTTTGGGGTGTCCTTTGCCACGCCCCCTGGCGCCTGTCTTCCCTGTGGCCGCTGCCTGTTCTTTTCTCTTGCGGTGCTCCTCCCAAGCCGCTTCGCGGCTGGGATCGGCCCCGCCCCCCGGCGCCTCGCAGCCCTTGCCTCTGTGGTCCTCGGCGCCGCAAGCAATGCAACGGTCCTCCGTCACAGGGAAGCCTGGATGGGCAAAATGGCAGCTGATGCCGCGCTGGCACACACCGCGCTCTGTCCAAGACCAGCGCGGGATGGCCCAGCTAGACGTCGTAGAAGAGTAGTGGACAGCAGCAGCATGCTCAGTAATTGGTGGCGTTGGTTGCGCCACTGTTTGCCGAAGAGCGGCGGCGCGTTTCTTTTCCGTCTCCCTGATCTAGCGCTGGCGCGCCTGCTGGTTGTCGGTGAGAGGCAATCCCGCGTTGAGACCAGCACCCCCCATGCGAAACTGAAGCTCCCAACTCTGCCTCTGCGAGCGCAGCAGCGTGTTCAATCGCACGCAAAGAAATCGCATGAGGAAGACCAAGGTGGTTACGAATGTTGACCCATCTGCGGTTCAGCTGCGGCTCTGCCTTGTCGAACACAGCAGTGATAGATGATGGATTCCATGGCTCTATAAGCTAGTAGAAGGTCTGGCGGGCAACGCCCAAGCTCGGCGCACCTCCGGATATTCTCGCTCCACCTCAACAACTTCCATCTGGGCGGCGCGCGGTTGCGAACAGACGTTCGGATTCAGCACTGAGTTGATCAGATGAACATTCTCGTCCGCACCGCCCGGGGAAAACGTCTTCATCGCGTAGAGAAGACGAACGTGTGAATAATCAACCTTGCCTTGGCGGGCCCTCATATTAACCCAATCGCGGATGTCCTTCGGCAGTGCGTCGAGCATGCGTGGCCGAGTCCACGCCTCTACCTGCAACCATGCCTCTGGCATTGGAGCAGCAGGGGTGACTGCTTCCCGTCGGTGAATCGGCATCTTCAGAAACATATTGCACGCCTTCTCGGCATCGCGCTGGCACCACTTCCACCACTGGATCAAGTGCGGCCCAGCTGGGTTCATGGCCTGGTCACGGAAATCCGCCAATTGAGAAGTCGACCTGCTCTTGAAGAAGTATCGCCCATCTCCAGCTTGGGGAACTCTGGCACGAACACTTGAATCGACTTTATCAACATATTCAGCTCCGATGGGCTCAAAGACTGCGGGGGCGCCTCCCCGTCGAAGAGCCCAGTCGAAGACGGCGCCAATCCTCCGAGTGCCCCCGGAAGCGGCGCCCCACAACTCACGCCCGCAGCTGCAGTGCAAATGGGCCCTCTGCCCCCGATGCTGCCTGGCCCCCCGGGGACCGCATGGGCCGTGCACCTCCCAGGAAAGAAAGCACGTCACTGTCATTCGTGTTCGGAGGGATCGTCTGTGGCACTACGGCGGCCAGCGGAGGTGGCTGCACGCATGGAGCGATGCTCCCGCCTACGAATGTCTCCTGGTTGACACTGACCTCCGCGCCGTGGGGGTTCACGAGCAAACGACTGGCCAAAGCTCCGCTGCGCGGGGCGCCTGCGCCCTGGGAGTGGGTGCCCTGGTCGTTGGTGCTACCCTGTTGCGTCAGTCCTGGTGGTAGCAGGTGCACCTGTCCGGGAACAGCGGGTCGAACGCTCAACCCTGGGTCCCCCAACGTCGTCGAAAGGTTCACCGCCCTCCTGGGTAGGTTCACCGTCGCGCAGCCGCCGTCCTGCAATGGAAGCCTCGCTGTTGGTGCAGTGGTTGGCTGCGGTGGCAGCTCTGGTGGCTGCCGGGCCCCTTGGCCCTCTGCAGTGGCTAACTGGTCGTCGACCACGCTTCCTGCCCCAAAAGTCGGGGCCTGATCGCCGCCAGGCGCGTCGTGCCACTCGGCGCTCGGGTCGGGATCGTTCCGCTGGCGTGCCGCTGGCACTCAGCTGGTAGTATTCTGGTTGGCGCGGCTCGGCGCCGCCGTCGGGGCGCTCATCTGACGGCTGAGTAGACTGCCAGAAAGCCCATTCGAACTCTACCTGCTCCACTCTGCTTCTGAGGCGGTCGACCGACTCCTGAAGGTTCTTCACCGTAGTCGACAAACCTTCCACCACCGACGTCAAGCTCTGGATCCTGTCGCTGAGCTCGTGGACGTACTGCGGGGTAGAGGCAAGAAGCCCGGCCAAGCCCATCGGAAGGAGGCCCTCCCGACGGATCCTGGCCAGGGGGCCTATCGGAAGGCTTCCCTCCCGACTGGTCCCCAGTCGTTGGCGCTGCGGTCCATCCAAGGGCGGTGCCGTCGTAGGCGCTGTTGTAGGAGCTCGGTGGCGTAAGCCTCGTGGAGTCGTCAGCTGCCCCTGGCGCGGCAGGCGCTTAGTCGCCAAAGGTCTGTGGCCGAGTCTGTCCTTGTAGTGCTGGGGGCGGTTGAGCAAGACCTGGCGTCGGCGCCTCGCGTCAGCGGTAGAACGAACTCCCAGGGAAACCCACGCAGTCTCCAAAACGGAGATGGCGAGCGTGGCCTGGGTTGGCCGCGTGGCACGCCAGGCAGTGGCCACCAGCGGCGACAGCGGCGCGGTCGAAGGACTGGGCTCGCCCGGCGGCTCGCTTCGGCCTGAGAAGCTCGCGGTTCGTAAGGTGTCCAGCAGTCGAGGTTGGCTCTGCTGGCGGTTCCGGGGCTGGCAAGGCCAGTGGCTCTGAGGAAGTAGTTCCTTCCCTAGCCCCTTGGACTACTCCACGCACAAGCGAAAACGCTGCACCTGTAGCGGTCGCCGCTGCACCTCCGATTGCCGTCCCTACGGAAGCAGGCAAACCAAGTGCTTCTGTGGCCCGCCCCCCCCAGGTAGTAAGCTGCTCAACCAGAGTACGTGTCCACTGCTCCCGTCGTAAACCATCATCATACGTAGCGTACTGCTGTATGACCCCAGCCACGCACGTACCACAGAACGGGTAGCCCAGGAAGTACTCTAGGTTGATGCATTGCGGGTGGCCGTACACGCCGCACTGGGTGCACAGCGCAGGTTCGTACACTTGTAGATGGCATCGTTGACATTTCGCGTGAACTCTAACCAATAATATGTCATTCGGCGTTGGGCTCATAACCCTTTGTCATTGCGACGAGAGGCAAATTATCAGACATCTCTGACATCACGTGGAATGCGCACCAATCTCTCGGAATGTGACAATGGCAGTGGTGACGAATAGAAAGGAACGAATACGGTTTTTTGTCAGCGTGCGCTCAGCGGCGAGTGTTGTGCCTTGAGCCAAACAACATCACGGATACTTTGTCCGTCCTGCTCTGTGGCTTGTTTACCGTGAGTGCGTTGCAAGGAAATATACAATACAACCCTAAGCTTAAAAAGGATTGGGTGGGAGAGGAATGGCAGGAGAGTCGCGCTTCGCTGTTCTAGTCCCGCGAGGTGTCTCTTTGGCCCGCGAGGTCTCTTGCGCTCCTTTCAGAAGTTCCGCTTTCTGCTCCTCTGGAGCAGCGGAGGAAAGATAGAGAGATAGAGAGAAAGAGCGATAATCCCCGAACAATGCTGGCACCTCACTGTTTGGTCACGGACGCCGGAGGTAAGCTTATAACATAAATCATATAATATACAACACGCGGCTCAACACTACACTGCCCGCCTCTGATCATTGTGAACCGCACTGCCTCGTCGAATGGTGCCCCGCCCGACGCGGTTGGCATTCGAACGGAAACCCGCCCGACCGCCCTCGAGACAAAGAAAGTGGGACTCATGCGACTCACGCGAATGAAGGCAATCTCCGTTGGCCAAAGTGGTGGCATCACCGGATTCTGCTCCCAAGCCTTGAGTATATCTATCAGTCGGTCGAGGTACTGGTCAGGTAGGAGAAGGAAGTTGCGGGGATTGATGGGGCCCACTCCTAGGCCAACGTCGTGCCGACAAAGACGGAGAACTGCCTTCAGCTCGTCGGCCGAATGCCTGGGCAAAAACAAAGCAGCCCGCAACCACCGAGTCTGGCCAGCACTTATGCCCTCCCTGAGGTCACCCCAGATGTCTCCCCATTCCTTCAGAAGTGCCTGGGTAGCTTCGTCCCCTTGGAGCGTCCAGCCGTGGGCCCCGATGGGGCCTAAGGTCTCCTTGGGCCCCTTACTGAACCTGTGAGCCTCCTTGCCTCCTCCTCACACCTTCCAAGCTTCCCAATGCCTCCGAGAATCCTCCTTCAGAACCTGCTGGTGGATCTCCTGGGCCTCCTTGAGCAACCTGGGGACCTCCTCATCGCCACGCTCCCAGAGGTTCGGGACCACGGCCTCCAGGGCCGGGGCGAGCTTCTTAATATGGGGTTGCAGTTCAGCTCCGGACAGGCCGCGAAACCGTTCAGCACGGCGAGACCATTCCTCGAATCTCTGCGCTGCGTCCTCAAAGTCGAAGACACGCGCAGCCTGCAGTAAATAGGCCGCAAGCGAACGCCATGCCCGAGACGAACATGAACGGTGGGTTTGCCGTGTCTTCGACAGGGGCGACTCGAGGGGAACCTGCTTACGACGAAACCACGAGGCTCTTCCACAATGCTGCGGTCCATGGATATCGATTTGCTCGCACAGCTCCGATTCGACATTGGCAATCCAGTTTTGCCAGAGTTGCTCGACCGAGAGATCACCCCATTCCGATACTTCCCAGTCCCAATCGCGAGCAACCTCAGACCCCAGGCAGCCCACAGCTCTCTGCGTAGGAAAACTGTCCTAGATACCTGTACTTTTATGTATCCCCTCGCCCCCCCCTCTTCCCCCTCTTCACCCTTCTCCTCCTCCTCCTCCTCC
>CAUYUJ010019396.1:173247-181085 GCA_963575745.1 Prorocentrum cordatum | reverse complement strand
CCTCCTCCTCCTCCTCCTCCTCCTCCTCCTCCTCCCTTCTCCTTCGCCCTCCACACATTGGCCACCTTGCCGTGCTCAGACTCACAAAATGGAACGTGCTGCACTCCTTCGTCGCAGCGCTCGTCGAGACCAAAGGGGGCGAGCAGCGAAACTTGTAGACGACACGGTGGCAATATCCGTAACTCGTTCTCCCCTCCTCCTCCCCCATCCCCCTCCTCCCGCCTTGTCAGCGCCTCCTCGTCTCCCCTCCTCCCCCGCCTCCCCAGCCTAGGGAAGTTGCCAAATCTTGCCTGTGAAAGCAAAGGGTTAGGAACTACGAGTCCTGTGCCCAGCTGTTCGCTACGATGAGTATGAAGAGACTTGATACACAAGGGGAGATCGAAAGGCCAATGCGACAATCAACACTCATTCAATGCTTCCCTTCCCCTCCTCGCTGATTCATCGCCCACCAGCACTTGAACATGGTCCCCCCCCATCGCCCCCCAATCCTTATCCCCCCATCCCCTCCTCGCCCTCCAACTCCCCCCAGACCCCTGCCCTCGGCCTCGCCCTCCCCCTCCCCTCCATGCCCCGCCCCTCGTCCCACCCCTCCCTCCCCCCCCCTCGCCCCTCCCCCCTCGCCCCCCATCCCCCTCGCCCGCCATCCCCACCGCCTCCCCCTGTTTTGCCACCGGAGGGGCCGGCACCGGCGCCGCGCGCGCGGCGGCCGGCGCGGCGGCCGGAGCCGGAGGAGGCCGCGCGCCGCCCACCTGCCGGCGGCGATTTTTTTGTCCGGCGGTCGCGGCGTCGAGGAGGTCACCGGACCGAGGAAGAGGGGATCGTCCTCTGCATGGGGGCGGTACAAGAAAAGAGAATGGAAGGAGGAGGAGGAGGAGGAGGAGGAGGAGGAGGAGGAGGGCTTCATGTTGAGACCTCATGTTTAACGTCCGAAGCGGTCATGCGTCACGCCGCCCAAGACGAGGAAGTGGCAACGGGCACAATGCGGGCTAATCGCCTGGCGACTCGGAGGAGGGGGAGGAGGAGGAGGAGGAGGAGGAGGAGGAGGAGGAGGAGGAGGAGGAGGAGGAGGAGGAGGAGCCGCCAACTGTCTAAGGGAGGTCATCATGGAGGAAGGTCACGAGAGATCACCGTTGGCACTGGTCGCCCGGGGCTACAGACCAAGGCGGCCGCGGACCACCTTGAACAGCGACGTCACCTGCGCCACGCAGCCTCCCAAACGTTCCCCCAATCTCCCTAAATTTGCGCTTTCGTCGCAGGTATTGTGCTGCCGATGTGTCGACCCCGTCTTCCTTCTTCTTATTAGTTTTCTTATTATTATTATTATTCTTCTTCTTCTTCTTCTTCCAGTGCGGTACCCTTACGGTAACCCACTTTCTTTCCGCCATCCTCCACCGAAGGCCGCTGGGGGGGGGGCAGCTCCGACCATGGGATCTAATGACTTCAGTGCCAGTGCCAGGAGGAGGAGGACGACAACAACGACAAGGAAGACCGCATCATCCACCCTCCACCTCCTCCTCCCAGAACGAGATCTTCAGGGAAACAAGAACAGAGAACAGGGAGGAGCAGGAGGAGGAGGAGGAGGAGGAGGAGGACGTGAATCAAGAAACCCTATGACACACAAATAAATACACACAAATAACAGGATTCCCCATATGTTTCCATATTTTCTGGGTTTTCGTCTTCCCCCCACTTCCCAGATTTTTCCATATGTTCCTGGGGATCGACGTTTAATTGTGTCTGAGTGTGTTTTCCCCTGCTGAGAGGAGGAGGAGGAGGAGGAGGAGGAGGAGGAGGAGGAGGAGGAGGAGGAGGAAGAAGAGGGGCGAAGAGGAGAGGAGGATCGCCGCGGGGACGACCCCCGACCTCTGCCGGCGCTCTTTTGCTCGAGGCAGCCGCAGCGTCCGAGCGGAGTCGTCCCTCACTCGGCCGCGTGCGCGAGCGGAGCGCCGTCACCCTCCCCGCCTGCGGGGCCCTTCCTCCAGATGCTGCCCGCCTCCCTCCTGGCCAGGGCGACGGTCGCGAAGATAGGGGGACGAATAATGACATGAACATACAAACTCGGAAATCCGCGCGGATTTCTCGGATCCGCGCTGTACTCCCCTGGCGGCGCCTCCGGCGCCGCCCCTGGCACGCTCCGCGCGCCAGGGAGAGAAACAGCGCCGATCCGAGAAAGCCGCGCGGACATCCGAGCTTTTATGTTTATGTCTCTCTTCGTTTCCCTAGAAGAGTGAAAATGCCACGCCGCAGACCACGGCCACGCCCACCGACAACTCCTCTGGAGTGGTCATCTCGTAGCCCGTTGACCGCCGGCTAACGTGATCCGCCACCGTGTCGCGAGACACGACTTGGAAGCCCTCGAGTCCCCATGTACAGAAAAAGAAAACGCCATAAAAAATACACTTGTGGCGCTCCGCGCCGATTTCTTGGATCTGCGCTGGACCCCTTCTTTGGCGCGCGGAGCGCGCCAGGGGCGGCACTGGAGGCGCCGCCGGGGGGTCCCAGCGCGGATGCAAGACCGCGCGGAGCGCCAAAAGTGTATGTTTATGGCGTTTTTCCCCATGTGTTTCTAGCCCTCAGCCCTCGGTCCTCAGGATTGAGCTCTTGGGCTCCTGGCGTGCCTCCTGCGGATCCCCCGCGCTCCCCGCATGACTTTTGCGGAGCCACGGACGCCCCAGACTGGGCCAAGAGGGCCCGAGAGGCCTCTGACCTGCAGCTCACGGTGGCGGGATGGACCGAAGGCCAATAGAACCACCGCCCCCATGTGGCTTGCCACAGGATTGCACGGCATGCCAAACATCAGATTATCTTGGTCATTGTTTTCAAAGGTTCCCGGTGGGGACTCAGCCGATCGAGCCGGCCACCTGGGGAGCAGCGTAAGCTGCGTACTCCATTGGCCTCTCCTCCAAAGATGGCCCCAAGATGGCCTCAAGGTGGCCTGCAAGACGTCCAAGATGGCCTCCAAGACGGTCCCAAGACGCCTCAAAGAAGGCCAAGATAACCCCAAGACGGCCCAAGATGTCCTTCAGATGGTCCAAGAGGCCCCTAAAAGACGCCCCAAGAGGGCTCCAAGAGAACCCCAGAGGCCAAAACCAATTGTGCCCTGAGGTTTGTCTATGAATTTAGCGTTCTCGTTTTGTCGGGCTTCCGACGCTCCAAGACGGCCCCAGAGGCCCCCAAGAGGCCCTAACAGCCCAAGAGGCCACCGAGACGGCCCCAAAGCGGCCCCATAGACCTTCATAACGATCCTGAAGCGCCCGAAAAGGGACCCACGAATTTCCAGAGAGGGCCCCAAGACGGCATCCGAAGGCCAAGAGGTTCCTTAGAGACTCCCAGAAGTCCCAGAGAGGCCCCCAAGAGGCTCCAGGAGGCCCAGGAGGCCCCTAAGAGGCCCGTCAGAGGCCCCTAAGTGGCTCCCAGGAAGGCCCCAGGAGGCCCCAAGAGGGCCTCACGAGGCTTCCTTTTCCTCCTCCTCCACCACCTCCTCTTCCTCCTCCTCCTCCTCCTCCTCCTCCTCCTCCTCCATCATTCCTTCTCATTATAAATAACTCCTTCCGCACCCCGAAGCCAATCGACAAAACCAGCCGGGCGTTTCGCCTGAGTCTCCCTCACCAACTACGACCCTGAAGCTTTGAATGTGCAAAGGCTTCACGGATGGAGGGCGGCCCTCTTCCAAAATGTGGTTATCGCCTTGCCGCAGCGCGCATCCGTCTCAAACGTTTGCAGGAGCTTCACGGATGGAGGACTGTTTTCGACATGTGGTTCTCCCCTTACCGCCGCGCACTGACGAACCAACAACACACACCCATACCCATAGAGGGGTCGGAAAGGGCTATGGGTGCGTGTTGTCGGATGGGGGCCCCCGCTCGAACGGGAGCGCTCCCCAGGGCCCGACAACCCGCACCCATGCCCATAGCCAGACCTCCCCCCAACCACCCCCCATATGGGTGTGGGTGTGTGTTGCTCGTTCGCACACTCGTCTTAGAGGTCTGCAGGAGCTGTCACGCATGGAGGGCGGTGCGTCTTCACACCGCGGCTCTCGCCCAGGCGCCGCGCCCACTCGTCGTCAGAAAGTCTACAGGGGCTCCACGGGTGGAGGGCGGCTCCTTCTCAGAATGCGGCCCTCGCCGTGCCGCCGCGCACACTCGCCTGGAGCTTCCCGCGCGGAGGGCGGCCACTTTCCAGCACGCGGCTCTCGCCTCAGCGCCGCGCGCATTCGCCCTCGGAGCATGCAATACTTCAACGAGCATCATGTCCAACGTTCCATAATTTGCGTGTTGGCACGACGTCGGAATGTCAGGGCGCAGAAAGCACGTTGATCCGCGGTGTCAGGTCCCAGAAATGATGTTATGGCGCGATTCAGGATCGTCAAGACGCAACAGTAACGGTGATTCGTGGCGTTGACGTCCCAGGCGTTCTGGCACAACTCTGGATTTTCATGCGGTTGTCTTCCAGCGGGGCACTGCACTCAGTGAAATTTATCGGTGCACATAGGGTCCTATGACTATGAAGAGAGAACTTGGACAGCGGGTGTATAACCATGTCGTTGATGAGTCTTGGTTTACACTGGTCCTCTTCCTCCTCCTCCTCCTCCTCCTCCTCCTCCTCCTCCTCCTCCTTCCACTGGCTCTCCCAAGTGATCCCCCATTGGGTTCCACAACGACTGGGGAAAAATAATCCAATAGCTTGGCCAGACTTCGGCCCAACGTTTAGCCGCATGGGCGTTTCCAACAGGCAGGGGGCGGCGGTGATTCGCCGTAGGCGTCCTCGATAGCTCGCGTCGATAATGGCGCTCGGGACTATGACGCCGCCGGCGTAGCCGAAGAGGTTCTGCACCGACGTGGTCACGCCCTGGGCGACCTCCTGCAGGCCCTCCGGCACGGAGCCGATGTTGATCACCGTCTGGACTCCGCCCTGCGCGGCGAGCGAGAAGTTAATGGGTATGGTCGCCGCCCAGAAGACCCACAGCCAGGGGTTCCACAGGCTGCTGTCCATCAGGCCGTTGTCGCTGCCCGCGTGGTGGAGGTCGCTCCAGGCACGGTCGCCCCACACGCTCAGCTGCATGCCCGTCGCGAGGATCACGAGGCCTGCGCCGAAGACCGCGAGGGCGCTGATGCGCAGGAGCAGGCACAGCGTCACGTAGCGGCCGAGGTCGTCCGTGTAGCCTCCGTACGCGTTCATGAGCACGGGCCCGAAGACGATGCCGAGGCACATGCCGAGGCCGTTGACGAGCAGGTTCGTGAGGGTCACGGTGCTCATGCTCAGGTGCCACGGGCCGTTGATGAAGAAGCGCGTCCAGAAGAACTGGAGACCGCCGACGATGAAGTTGTTCTGGGCGACGCACAGCATGGTGTACCAGTACAGGCGCTTGCTGAACAGGATCCCGTACGACATCTGCGCCTGGCCCCCGACGTGCTCCCGCCGGTGCCGCTGAAGCGAGACCCAGCTCGCCGGGGTCAGCAGCAGGGCCACCCACAACAGCGCTAGGATCGCCGCCTGGACCGCGTAGGCGAAGCAGTAGGGCATGCTCCACGCAATCCCAAAGCCAGCGACGGCGGTGCCAATGGCCGTGCCCGCGCCCGCGGCCACGCCGCCCATGTTCATCCACCAGGAGAGCGACTCCCGCGGCGCGCGCGCCGTCGTCCAAAGGTTGCCCCAGACGATCTGCTGAGACTCCGTGCAGCCCTGCATCAGCTTCGCGAAGAACATGGCGTACTTCGACCTGGCGAAGCCGAACACGAAGGAGAAGCCAGCGCAGAGGAGCAGCCCCGTGCACAGGCACGGTTTTGTCGGGAAGCGCTGCAGCGCCCAGCCCCAGAACACCGAGGCGAACACGCATCCTATCTTGTCCAGCGACCCCAGGAGCCCCTTCTCGATCTGGCCCATGTCGGGGATCATCTCCTCGATGGCCGGGAGGGAGGCGGGGGTGGCCCCTCCGCTGAAGGACATGAACATCTGCACCGTCAGCGAGAAGGTCACGAAGACGAACGCCCGCGCGGCCAGGGGCACCTCGCGGGCTGGGCTTCGGCGGCGTGGGGCTGCGCACCGACGGCCCCCCGCCCAGGGCAGCGGCCCGAGTCCAGACCGGGGGGGGTGGCACGCCCCGACGGGGGCGCCGCCAGGAGGAGGAGGAGGAGGAGGAGGAGGAGGAGGAGGAGAAGGAGGCTGCTGAGGTCAGCCCAGATTATCTCCTGGGGCCCTCCGTGCGCAACCCAGAGCCTGGGCAGCCGTTTTCCACAGGTCTCCAGAGGTCGCCCGGAGCCTCGGGGGCATCGTTGCAGCGTCGTGCAGCGCACGATTAGGAAGGCACCAACTATACACCAACACCGATCCTGGCCAGGATCGGTGTTGGTGTATGGTTGGTGCCCTCCGAACGATTGCGAGCATGTTGTCCGAGGATCTGCTGCAGGCAGGTGCGCCCGCAAGCGTGCAGTTGGTGCGTGCTCCAGAGGCGCAAATCCGAGAGGCTTTCGACGCACACCAGAGCCAGGCAGGGTAAACCGCTGCGCAACTGTCCGGCAATAAAGCCAGAAAATTGATTCCCGGAACGATGGAAGGCCAGGAAGTGAGACAGCCAAAGAGCTCTCTGAAGGACGAGAGTGGTGTCATGATACGATTGGCTCAGGATGCGTTCCAAGAACTCCTGGAGCAAAGCGGCCTTCGCCTATGGAGCCCGTGCAGAACAAGAAAGACCCAGAAATCTTGGACGAACCAATACCATGACTTCTCGATCCCATGATTGGCACGCCTGGAGTGGGTACGGAAAAACATGTACGATGCCCTACGCGCATGCTGTCCAAGACACACAGCGACCGATGCTGGGCAGGCGACACGTGGTCTCGCACAGACAACGCCCGCGGCGACGCCGACGGCGAATCCGGTTCACATGCACAGGGACTGCTGTGGGTCTTCGTCCCCGGTCTCTCCGCATCCAGTTCGATCGTACCCTCAAGTCGGGCCTGTCCCCCTACAGGGGGATTTTCGACGACAAGTAAACAATACCCCAAAAATAATCAAAACATAATCCAACAATAGTCTGGGGACGTGTTTTTGAGCATCTTTTGACCTCTTTGGGGTATGTTTGGGGTATCCTTTATTTGTCGTCGAAAATCCCCCTGTAGGGGACACGCCCGACAGAAGTCTATCCACCTGCGAATGGACTAGGGGTCCGTGGATCCGGTAAGAGGAGGAGGAGGGAGGGAGGGAGGGAGGGAGGAGGGAGGAGGAACGGGAGGAGGAGGAGGAGGAGGAGGAGGAGGAGGAGGAGGAGGAGGAGGAGGAGGAGGAGGAGGAGGGGGACGCGCCCGACGTAACTCTCGACCCCCGCCCGCTTTCGGGACCCTCGCCTCGCCGCCCGCGGCCTCCCCGCCGCAGAGGCCCCTGCCGCTGCCGGCCGCCCCGCCGCCGCAGCCCCCGCCGCCGCTGGACGAGCTCCCGGCGCTGCCGGAGGAGTCCTTTTGGGCGACACGCACGACGGGGCCCCGGGACACGCAAGTACTGCAGGTCCGTGCCCTGTCGACCCTGGCGTTGGTTCCTGACACCGCGCTGGATCGTTCAACCTTGAACGATCGGCCGCTGCCGCAACGTCCGATCGTTCAACATCGATCGATTCTGGGTCGCCGGCGGCGTTCAACCTTGAACGCCCGCGCTGGGGTCGCCGCGGGTCGACACGACGCGAACCTACCGTAAATACACACAGATGTAGGGGGAAAACAAACCTGCCTCGCGTTTGACCACCCTCGCTTCCAAGAGATGCCAGACGATGCCAGACTACGGCCTGTACCGGTCAGGCCGCTTGACGCGGAGGCGCGTGGTATGACTTGGTTTTGCCTGGAAGCGAA
>CAUYUJ010019396.1:135747-168247 GCA_963575745.1 Prorocentrum cordatum | reverse complement strand
GCTGTGGCGCCCCAGCTTCCTGGCCTTTGAAGGCTAGTGATAAACGCTTGGCTCAAGATGACCGCGTGCATGGAAGCGGGCGAACAGATGAAGGTGCGGAGCGAATCTCAAAAGAAGGAGGGGGCGGGTAACAGGGAAGACATAATCAAGGACAAAGGAGGCAGGGACGGAAGCAGAAGTAAGCCGGCAGAGGATAATGGCGCACAGCAGAACCCCTTAAATGTCGCATCGCAGGCGCGTCTAAGGGATAGGAAATTAATCGATGTGCAAGCGTGAAGTACATCGCGTGGCATAGCAGCGTGGTGAGGAATGCCATTATAACGAAGACAAGATAGGGGGAGGAGGAGGAGGAGGAGGAGGAGGGAGGAGGAGGATACTGGCGGAATACACAGCCTTAAGGGTGGCTGGTCCCTGTGTGGCGTGGCGCCGTGAACGGAAGGGGCTGGCATGCTGCCCCTGTCCGAGGGGGCAGAAGAGGCGGCCACCATTCGAGAAATAGCTGTCGAGGGCCACTGCTTGGACAAGCGAGGGGGATAGTAGAGTCGGAACTTGGGTGACTGCACTGGGGCCTCCAGCGAGAAACTGGGGGAGAGCGAGAGAATGTCGGGTAGGAGCGAGGGGTGTGATGGTGGATAAGCCGATGATGCCTCGCATGCGCTAACAAGAGAATGCAGATAAAATGTGGTGAGCTGCCGTGGTACATATGGAGGGTTGTGCGGGTGGCCGGGTAGCAGGGGCAGGAGGGATAATAGCAAGAGGGATGGGAGATGGAGACGACCGGCGTTGGGGGAGGGCGCGCGCAGAGAGATAGGAGGGGGCAGGGAGCCCAGAGAGGGAGAGAGAGAGAGAGAGAGGGAGAGAGAGAGAGAGAGAGGGAGAGAAAGGGAGCGAGACGAATAAGTGCGGCGGTGTAGAAACTATACTATGGGAAATAGGCGTATGAAGATGCCACAATATTAAGAACATTCAGTATGGATTGGTGGCTTAAGAATATCAAATAGGAAGCACGACTGTAATTCTCTGCTACCCAGCGGGGGGAAATTCGTTACGTTTCCCCCCCTGGCAGACCGAAATTCGTGACATGTTCGTTGCTCCGCCCCGAGCCTACTACAAGCTTCGACTCCAAAGGGGCCCACGGAGGCGGACAAATCATGCCCCCCTTCGCTCTTGGGGAGCGCACGTGCCACGCAGGGCTCTCACCAGACGGGGATGGCCACCAAACATGTTTTCGCGCGTGCTGGGTTAATAAACCCTCTGGCGCGATTGCTCTGCCACGCATGCGTTAACGAGAGAATGCAGATAAGTTGTGGTAAACTGTCGTGGTACATATGGAAGATTGTGCGGATAGCCGGGTAGCAGGGGCAGGAGTAGCAAGAGGGATGGGAGATGGAGACGACCGGCGCTGGGGGAGGGCGCATGCAGAGAGATAGGAGGGGGCAGGGAGTTGGGAAGGAGCTCGGGTTTGGGGAGGGCGGGGGCAGGCAAAACAAACGGGAGGAATAGCGGGAGGGGCCGCTGAAAGGGGCTGGGATGCCCGCGCCTTGGTCTTCCCAGGCGGTGGTAGGGGTAGCGGGATGAGCTGGGAAGAGCAAGACAAGCAGGGTAGCACAATGGCCGAGAAGGACGGGGTAGCAGCAATGAAGGCAAGATGCAAGAAGGATTGCTGGTATCGCCCCAGCTCCCTAACCTGAGGGGTGCTTGCGAGGGTGCTCATCGGGAGTGCGAGAAGTGCACTCCCTTACCAGCGCCCCGTGCGTCCCTCACAAGAGTCGAACCCCATAGGCTGCGGGAAGCCATCGGCACGGGGAGGGGGAGGGGGAGGAGGAGGAGGAGGAGGAGGAGGAGGAGGAGGAGGAGGAGGAGGAGGAGGAGGAGGAGGAGGAGGAGGAGGAGGGGAGGAGGAGGAGGAGGAGGAGGGGGAGGGGGAGGGGGAGGAGGAGGGGGAGGAGGAGGAGGAGGAGAAGGAGGAAGAGGAGGAGGAGGAGGAGGAGGAGGAGGAGGAGGAGGAGGAGGAGGAGGGGGAGGGGGAGGAGAAGGGAGGAGGAGGAGGAGGAGGAGGAGGAGGGAGGGGGAGGGGGAGGGGGAGGGACCTCTGCAGGAAGCCCGCCGCGGCCGCGTGCGCGGGTCTCCCCACCTGCGAGGCCATCGCCCCCCGCCGCGGCGCCCGCGGCCCTCGCGGGTGCGCGGGCCGCGGCGCGGGTCGTGCGGCCCGCGCGGGCGGAGGCGAGAGACGCCCCGCATGGCGACCCGAGCCACTGCGGAGGAGAGGAGCTCTTCCCGCGGCCACAGAGCAAGCGAGGGCCTCGCGACGACCTGCGTGCCAGGGCAACCTGGCCTCAAGGAGCAGTGACCACACTGCCGGGACTAGAAGGCAGGGAAGATAGCGCGCGGTCTGGTCCGAAGAGCGGAGGGGGAGTAGGACGAGGGGAGGGGAGGGGAGGGGAGGGGATGAGGGGAGGGAAGGAGGAGAGGGGTGAGCATCGTTTTACCGATCACGATCGCTTGAACGACTTACCCACCTGGGTGGGGATATATGCCTGGTCCTGTTCCTTCCGATGACACGGAGACCGTCCCAACCTAGAAGGGTGGGTTGGGGGGGCATGTCCCAGAGGAGATCAGGATAGGTTAGACAACGCTGAGGGGAGGAGGGGGGAGAGTGGGGGAGGAGTAGGAGAGATTCATTAGCAGAAGGGTGGGTTGGGGGGGCATGTCCCAGAGGAGATCAGGACAGGTTAGACAACGCTGAGGGGAGGAGGGAGGAGAGGGGGGGAGGAGTAGGAGAGATTCATTAGCAGCACGCGAGGTCATGGCATACGGGGGCCGCCCGATGAAGGCTGGCAGCAGCGCCGCGCGGGCAACCGGTGCGCTGCTCAACGGTGGGCTGCGCTCCGCCAGGAGCGGCTGGTCTGGCGCTTACACGCCGAGCTCTGCGAGTGCGCCGAGACGGCCTACTCGGAGGCCGTTTTGCTTCGGGGGGTAACGCAAGTCGCCATATGGGGTGAGGGGCAAGGGGGACCGCCACGGCGGCTGCGGCGCAGTAGCACCGCAGAATGATAAACGTTGCAATGCCACGCGAAGCCTGCGAACAGCTCACGATGCACGGCACCGTGACAGACCCTAGTATAGCAGCATCACAACAGTCTGCGGCGAGCGCAGCGACATGCTTGCGTGGACCGATATGAGCGCCAGGCGTGTCCGTGAGCGGCTTCGTGCGTTGCCGCTTCGGTGGGGGAGTCCATTCTGGGGGGGGCCCACGAGTCACGCCGGAGAGGATTCCCAGAAAACAGTCACTCGTTACCAGTTTGAAACATGTCCCTATCCCCATGTTTGACATCACCGCACCTCGATGCCGCTCTTAAGGATCCCCTCGGTTTCTGAGGGCCTGTCCCTAAGATTGTCCTCGCTTTTTGCTCGCCCATCTTAGGGGTAGGGATATGTTCGAGGCTGAACTCGCCGGAGGGGCGCAGCAGCGACGCGCAGCGGCGACCGGCGCGCAGCGCGGCTCCCGCTATCGCCGCCAAGGCAGCGCGGCCGCCGACCAGGCCACGGGCCCGGCGTCGGCATGCGTGCGGCCAGGCCCGCCACGCGCCCGGCGCCGGGGCCCCCGACGGGGCCCGGGCGGAGGGCATCCCCGGGACACGCAAGTAGACAGACACAGATCACAGGACTCCCCCTCCTCCTCCTCCTCCTCCTCCTCCTCCTCCTCCTCCTCCTCCTCCTCCTCCTCCTCCTCCTCCTCCTCCTCCTCCTCCTACTCCTCGTATCTCCACGTAGTTTCGGGGCTCCTGTCTTCCCCACCCACTTCCCCGATTTTCCCCATGCTTTCTGGGGAGCCGGCGAGGAATCGTGTCTGTCTGTGTGTCTCTCTTTTCCCTCCCGACTGGAGGCGCGCGCAGCTCGCTCCGCGCCTGCCGGACGACCGGCGGTGCGCCTCGGGCACTGAAGTGAGGCACGCGGCGGAGGACGGGGAGCGGCACGAGGACTGAGTCGGGCCTGTCCCCCTACAGGGGGATTTTCGACGAAAAATAAAAAGTACCCCCAAAATAATAAAAAATATCCCAGTGCGACCCTACATAGAAGTTGGAGCCCCTAGGAAAGCAGCATTAGTTGCTATGCTATGCTATGCTATGCTATGCCATGCTATGCTGCGCTATGCTATGATATGATATGATGTGTTATGTTATGATATGCTATGCTATGCTATGATATGATATGTTAAGCTATGCTTTGTCATGCTGCGCTGTGTTATGCTAAGCTATGCTATGCTATGACATGTTATGGTATGCAAAGCTGCGCTATGCTATGCTATGATATGCTATGATATGCTATGGTATGATATGATATGACATGTGATGATGGGCCATGCTATGATATGGTATGATATGCTATGCTATGCTATGATACGTTATGCTATGCTATGATGTGCTATGCTATGCTAAAGCTCAGCGAAGCTAATATGAAGGTAAGTTAAGCTAAGATAAACCTGAGTTAAGATGAAGCTAAGCTAAGCTAAGATGAAATAAGCTAAGCTAAGATGAGATAAGCAACGCTAAGCTACGGGGACGTAACTGGGGGAACCGCGGGGCGGATACTGGGGGAACCACCCGGGGCGGTGTGCACTGCCCGGCCCTTTAAGAAAGAGAGTAAGAACCCTCTAGGAAGAGCCTAGGTAGGGAATAATCCCAAAATGGTCCGGGGACTATTTTGGGGGTATTGTTTGACCTTTTTGGTGCATGTTTGGGGTATTTTCTATTTTTCGTCAAAAACTCCCCTGTAGGGGGACACGCCCGACATAAGACGAGGACGAGCGGCATGAGCGAGGACGATCTCCTACGGGGACGAGCAGCACGACGATAAGCAATGCGAGGCGCATCGGTGCCGGGAGCCGCGCGAGGGAGCGCAGGCCAGCGAGGAGCGGTGCGACAGGCACCAGCTCGCCTTCTGCGCGGCGCGGCCCCACTGGGGAGACCAACCGGTACCGATACGGCCACTCCCCAGGCATCTCCTGGGGTGCCTTCTGATCATAGGGGGCAAACAAACCTACCTCGCTTTTGACCACCCTCGCTTCCAAGAGATACCAAGCGATGCCAAACTGCGGCCTGTACTGGTCAGGCCGCTTGACGAGGAGGCGCGTGGTATGACTTGGTTTTGCCTGGAAGCGAAAGCGGGGTAGGTAAGTCACGCTCTGAGATGAGGACTGCAGGAGCGAAGCCAGCGGCGGCGACAGGCCTCCCAGGAGGCCCAGAGGAAGGGATACCCGGGGAAGGGGTAGCGGTATGGGTACCTTTGAAGGGGCCCTGGGGCACACAAATAAATACACACAAATAAAAGCATGCCCCATAGTTTCCCATATATATATATATATATATATATATATATATTCTAGGCTTTTGTCTTCCCCCCCACTTCCCATAGTTTCCCATATCTTCTGGGGGATCGACGATGAATTGTGCCTGTGTGTTTTTGTTTCCCTCCTGAACCTCTTCCTCCTCTGCCTCTCGGAGGCGGCGCGCGCCCGCGGAGACACGCTCGAGCAGCTGGCGGCCGAGGGGCCGAAGAATTCTTTGCCGCCAGCGCCAGCGCGCGGACGCACCAGGGGTCCTGACTACCTACCAGACCACCCCAACCCAACCCGAAGACCCGCATCTGACCCCAATTTCGGGTTGGGGGGGGTACGGGCTCCGTGTGTTTTCTCAACGCTCCCCGACCCCCCCCCCACTGGAAATGGAGGGCAAATTGAGGGCTTCAGGTTGGGTTGGGGTGGTTTGGTGGGTGGTGAGGTCCCCCCGTCGGGGAGGACGTGGGGCAGCTCTTCGACTGCGACATCCAGCACATACTAAAACGACGCGAAGATCGGGACAACATCGGATCGGGATGACTCGAAATCTCTGAGAATCGGCGGGTTTGGAGGATGTATCGGGCGCCGCGGCCGCTCCAGAGCGTTCCGGAACGCTCTGAGAGCGCTCTGGAACGCTCTGGAGCGATTTATCCCGATCCTAGCCCTGTTTTACCCCCGTCGGGGAGGACGTGGAGCAGCTCTTCGACTACGACATCCAGCATAATACCCTGCCAGACACCGCAGAGCTACCGGGCGACGGATGTGGGACGCACCAGGACGTACTAGTACTGCGTGTCCTCCTCAGCGTGCGTCCGACCCTAGCATATGATACAACCATGCTGTAATGAATCGTTCTCCGAGCGGTATGGCCAGAAAGCGCCCGCCAAGGAGCATATGCCATTAGATCTCTCGGCGCGCGCGTCGCTACTGGGGGATCGACGCATACATGGTATTAGTATTGGGGCGACGCCAAGAATATCCTGATGGGCAGCACAGGCGGCTGAAATGTACTTGCGGAAACGCGGTCTTAACCAGTGTGTGCCCGGGTCCACGCCTGCGCGACAAGCAGGAGGAGGCTTGCAAATGCGTACGGTAGGTTCGCGCGGCGTCGGCGCGCGCAAAAGCTTTTGTCACCGCGTTGAACCGATCGCGGCCCCGATCGTTCAAGGTTGAATTCCGTCGGGCCCAGTGGCGTCACCGTGTCCCTCGGGGCTCCGCGTCGCAGAATTCAACCTGGTGGAACGCCTTCGCCGGCGTCGCCGGCGCGCCCACGCCGCATGAACCTGCCGTAGCGGGGCGGCCGTCTTCCACCCGGTGGGCCTTGGCTTACCAGCCTGGAGCATAACCCTCTCCCTGTGCTGGGCACCTCCTCATCACGATGCCAATCTTAGGGATTCCCTCATTTTTTGAGGGCGGATCCCTAAGATTGTCATCGCCTTTTGGCGTGTCAATCTGAAGGGGAACTGGGACACACAAATAAATACACACAAATAAAAATATCCCCCATATGTTCCCATATTTTCTGAGTTTTTGTCTTCCCCCCCACTTCCCATATTTTCCCATATTTTCTGGGAATCGCCGATTAATTGTGTCTGCGTGTTTTTTCCCCTCCTGGCAATCTTAGGGATAGGGATACGTCGAGGCTGGTACATTGGCATCCCCGTGCCCGACGCGCACGGCGAGCAGGCCGGCGGCGAGAAGACGGGGGGCGGCACCAGGCCATAGGTGCGCACGGCCAGGTGCCCCGCGGGGCGGTCCCAGGTGCCGACGAGAGGCCCACTGGCTGCGCAGAGACCAGCGGAAGGGGCCCCAGGACACGCAAAGAAACTCACACGAAGGAACAGATGTCCCATACTTTCCCATGCTTTCTGGGCTTTGGTCTTCCCCCCCACTGCCCGCATGTTCCTCTATTTTCTGGGGGGTCGACCATTAATAATTGTGTCTGTGTTTTTTCCCTTCCTGATTGGCATCCTCGTGCCCGACGCGCACGGCACGCAGACCGGCGACGAGAAGACGGGGCGGCACCAGGCTATAGGTGCGCGCGGCCGGGTGCCAAGCGGCGGCCCCAGGTGCCGGCGAGAGGCCCGCTGCTGCGCAGAGAGGCCAGCGGAAGGGGCCCCAGGACACGCAAACAAGTCCGCAGAAAGGAGCAGGTTCCCCGTGCTTTCCCATACTTTCTGGGGTTTTGTTGTCTTCCCCCCCACTTCCCATCCTTTCCCATGTTTTCTTTGGAGTCGACGATTAATTGTGTACTTTCTGGGTGTTTTGTCTTCCCCCCCACTTCCCATCCTTTCCCATGTTTTCTTTGGAGTCGACGATTAATTGTGTCTGTGTGCTTCTTGCTCTCCTGACCAGCGGCGACCCCACCGCACAGCCACCCAGGAGGCGACGACCCCCGGGGCCGTCTCCCGGCCGCCTCTTACCAGGCTCGAACGCATCCCTATCCCTAAGATTGACACGCCAAAAGGCGAGGACAATCTTAGGGATTCGCCCTCAAAAACTAAGGGAATCTCTAAAAGTGGCATCGTGATGAGGAGGCGCCCAGCACAGGGAGAGGGATATGTTCCAGGCTGGTAAACCCAGGAGGCGACGACCCCCGGGGCCGTCGCCCGGCCGCCTCGGAGGCGCCGAAGGGGGGCGTCTGTGCGGGGTCGGCTGCCATCGGTGGCGGTCCCCCCCATGGCCTCTTCCGCTGCTGGCATGGCCAAGACCTCCAGACGTCGTGAGCAAAAAAACAAAGAAAAAAACAGCCATCATCGTGACAATACCTCGGCGTCCTGGGGATAAGGCCGGGAGTTCCCAGAGCCCGAGCTTCGAAAAATACGAAAAACTAGGACGGAAGGGGAGGAGGAGGAGGAGGAGGAGGAGGAGGAGGAGGAGGAGGAGGAGAAGGAGGAGGAGGAGCAGGATCCACGAGATCCTCGGCGGTTCGGAAGGTTCTATGACGGCCCGAGCCGCTGAGGAGGGAGACGTGGAGGAGGAAGAGGAGGGAGGGAGGGAGGGAGGGAGGTAAGAAGGGGAGACTTGGTTACCTCCAGCCCCGAGGTGAGAGCCGACAGGCGAAGGAGCAGCAGGAGCAGCAGGAGGCATCCAGGCCAGGAGCATACCGAGGACGGCGTGCTTTTCCATCCGACGGCAGGGGAGCGGAGCTCTGCGGCGGCCACCGAGTGAGGCCAGCAGCTGTCCTGCAGGGTTGTCATCCCCGCAGCCGTCCACATGGGGCGAAAAATCGCAGGACAAGACAGGGCCACATGAGCGACGAAAGACAACGCCTCACACATGAGGGCACGGTGACCTTGAGCGGTGGCGTTCGCAGGCCGCACCCCGCATGGAAAGGGGGACGCAGATTCGCGACCTTACAAGGGCAGCGTGCGCAGCGCCAGTGTCCGCGCAGCCGGCCCCCTTTTCCTACGCCGCCCAGTTTGACAATAGAGACAGGCCCGACACAGTTTTGTCCTCAGAGCGGCAACACTCACCTTCGGAGACTACAAAATCCGCCACGGTGCCGTAGGCACTGTGTGAAGTGTCCTCTGGCATCAGGTCCCTCGAGTTCTCTGGATTTAAGATAACGGGCCACAGGCCCAAGGAGCGGATTTCCTGGGGCCTGTCGCGTGACTTCAGGTTATACCGAGTGATTTCTCTGAGGCCACAGAGCCGTCAGGACGGGGACGAGCCCAAAGACACCACAGCGGCCATCCAAGAGGCCTCTGGCCACTAACCCAGGCAAGGTGGCGGGATGGGCCAAAGGCACCTAGGAAAGAAAACTGGTCTGGAGCAGCCGCGCGACTGCGGTAACAGAGAATTGATCGCTACGCGGTCTCTGGACCGCGTGGCGGGACCAGGCGGCATCCACAGACCGAACAGTGGCCAAAGACATCCCGAAGCATCTCGGTGCTCGAGCATCGACCCTTGCCGGCACCTCGCCCTACCAGGCGACCGCCCCGCCCCGAGCACTGCAAGGCCAGGCCTAGCACTCGTCGCCGAGCTCCTCCATCGCCTCCAGCACGCCCAGGGCGTCGTGCGCAGCGAGGCGGCCGCCCAGGTGCTGCTGCAGGCGCTCGGCGCGGCGCCAGAGGGCCTTGAAGCGGCGGATGTTGTACTCCGCCTCGCGCACGGGATCCTCGTTCCTGAGCGTCGCTTGACCGATCCCCATCCACGAGAATGAAAACACCGCGTAAACACAGACGTTCAGATGTCTGCGCGGATCTCTTGGATCTGCGCCGAGGCTCCCTCCCTGGCGCGCAGAGCGGGCCAGGGGCGGCGCCGGAGGCGCCGCCAGGGAGCCCAGCGCAGGTCCAAGAGACCCGCGCGGAGCTCCGAAAGTTCAGGTTTACGTCGTTTGCATTCTTCGACTATCCCCACTGGCGTGGCCTTGGCCCCACTCGCCGACGTATCCACCCAGGCGGGGACATATGATCCAGGGTTGGCCCCCCCCCGATGCATATGGGATCGAGCCCCCCCCTCGCTGGATGGGCAAGGCCGTAGGCCTCGCGAAGGCCTCGCGAATAGGATCGCTCCGCCCCCCACCCCTGTGGTCGTGGCCCTGTGGGCGTGGCGTGGTGGAGGGTGCCGGTGCACCCCCCCCCCTTCCCCCTGTGCGTGCGGGGTGGTTCGTCGCCGTCGTCGTCGCCGTCGTCGTCGCCGTCGTCGACGTCGCAACCATCCAATCTGAGGGGGCGTTGTGGGGAAGCCTGTGGCCCATCCCATCTTCATCTTGAAGGGGGGGGCCTGTGAACCCTCGACCTGGGATCGTGTATGCAAGTTCCGTCGGGTTCCGTGGGGCCTACTGCCCCCCTCAGGGGGGTGCGCCGGTGGAGCGGTGATACCATGGCTCGTGTGCTGGTGGAGCGGGGATGCCATGGCTCAGAGGGGATGTGGATCGGTTAGACGATGCTGAGTTCCGCGGAAAGGTGTCGAAATACACGTGGCCCTTGTAGTCTGTCTTTTGCAGCCACATCACAAACTCGAGCGCCATGAGGGGGTGGACCGAGCCGAACATCAGCCCGTCCTCTGCTCCGATGCGCTGGTAGCCGTCGTTCAACTGTATACCGAAAAGCTTGCCGGCTGACCCGACCATCGCGGCGCTCTGAGCAGGATTTTCCCCCGCCGCCAGACAATGACCGAAGTCTAGGGTCAGGCCCATATTCGGACAGTCAATATCCCTCACGAGCAACATGGCAGCCCCGGTGCTGGGCACTGCAAAGAAGCGCATGTTTTCGTCGGTCGGCTTGAACTCGAGTGACACCAGCAGATCGGGATAAGCGCTGCACACCTTCTGAAAGGCATCCACGATTCGTGACCACAGCGCTGTGTGGTCCACCTGTCGCCGAAGAAGGGCCCAGCAGCCGACCAGCACGGGAGGAGTACAGTCGGGGCGTTGACCGAAAAAACCCTAAATAAGGAACGAGGCCCCTATTTTCCATAAGTTGAACTTCAATTTCCGATCGAAAACCTAAGGAAAGCCTGAGGCAAGCTGCGAAACAATTAAGGAACACGCAGCCCCTCCACAACGAAAAGGGTTCCTTCTTCAGGGCCCCGACTGTAAGCCAGGCGTGGAGGGGGAGCACGGCCGGGGACGGTGAAAACCGCCCGCGGAGGGGCTGCCTGGCCACGAGGTGCCCAGCCTGACCTCCTGCCCCGCCAGTTTGCCAGCCTGGAACATATCCCTGTCCCTATGCTGGGCATCTCCTCATCACGATGCCAATCTTGGGGATTGCCTTATTTTTTGGGGGCGCATCCCTGAGATTGTCAATCGCCTTTTGGCGTGTCAATCTTAGGGATCGGGATACGTTCGAGGCTGGTAACCATTTGCTTTTCGGCTGCTGCGCCACCCTTTGTCGACAATAGCACCTGCATCGAGTAGTCGTAGCCATCAAAGGCAGACCACACGATCAGCTCCCGCGCCCCCAGCTCGCGGGCCCAGGCCCCAGCCTCCAAGGTGATGTCTATGGCCCTCTTGGAGCAGCAGGAGGTACCGATACCGTTACTCCCCGGACCTCTGCCGGGGTGCGGTCTGACCAGGAGTCCGAGGCGAGTCCAGAGGTGGCGACGAGGCCCAAAGAGGTGGAAAGCGAGGGAAGGGTGCACGTCGGTCGGAAGAAGTAGGTAGAAACATGAAGTAGGAAGGCGGATATAGCGGAGTGGGTCCAGCTCCTCCCAGAGAGTAACAAAACACAGCAAGAGCATGCCGAGTCTTGAAGTAGGACGGCGCTTGAAGTAGATTGGGATCTGGGAATCCAACAATACTCACTTTCAGCGACCAGCGTGCAGCGGCATCGACGCCTGTTCCTCCTCTGACCTCTGCCGCAGCGCCGCGTCAGGGTTCGTCAGGGCGCCGAGGATGAACTCCTTCGGGTAGCGCAGGCACACCGCCCCCGCCTCGAGCCCAGACGCCCGCAGCGCCCCCCGGGCCTGCTCGGGGGCCAGGCCGCTCAGGTGCTGCGGGTAGTTGAAGTCCACGAGCCCCAGCCCCCGGATGGTGCCCTGGCGGGCCACCCACCCGAGGACGTCGTTCGCGCCGCCCCACAGGTCGAGCCTGGGGAGACAGGGCAGTTCTTAATACGTAGGATGTTTAATCCATAGGATTTGTAATGCATGATTCATGTATGGATCAATGTATGCATGAACTCATCGTTGCTTGTTTGAGGGAGTTTCTGTGGAACTCACGTCATCCTCACCCCCAGCGCGAAGAGCACGAGTCCAGAGCGGCCTCCGGCACCGTTTCCGGACAGATCCGGTGGACCCGCTGGATCCGCTGGATCCGGTGACGAATCCCAAACCGGCGCCCTCGCTTGAGACATCCTCACAAAACCGGCCCCGGGGGAGGTGCCCAGAGGAGCCCAGAGCGGCCTCCGGCACCGTTTCCGGACAGATCCGGTGGATCCGCCTCCCAAACCGGCGCCCTCGCTTGAGACATCCTCACAAAACCGGCCCCGGGGGAGGTGCCCAGAGGAGCCCAGAGCGGCCTCCGGCACCGTTTCCGGACAGATCCGGTGGATCCGCTGGATCCGCTGGATCCGGTGACGAATCCCAAACCGGCGCCCTCGCTTGAGACATCCTCACAAAACCGGCCCCGGGGGAGGTGCCCAGAGGAGCCCAGAGCGGCCTCCGGCACCGTTTCCGGACAGATCCGGTGGATCCGCTGGATCCGCTGGATCCGGTGACGAATCCCAAACCGGCGCCCTCGCTTGAGACATCCTCACAAAACCGGCCCCGGGGGAGGTGCCCAGAGGAGCCCAGAGCGGCCTCCGGCACCGTTTCCGGACAGATCCGGTGGATCCGCTGGATCCGCTGGATCCGGTGACGAATCCCAAACCGGCGCCCTCGCTTGAGACATCCTCACAAAACCGGCCCCGGGGGAGGTGCCCAGAGGAGCCCAGAGCGGCCTCCGGCACCGTTTCCGGACAGATCCGGTGGATCCGCTGGATCCGCTGGATCCGGTGACGAATCCCAAACCGGCGCCCTCGCTTGAGACATCCTCACAAAACCGGCCCCGGGGGAGGTGCCCAGAGGAGCCCAGAGCGGCCTCCGGCACCGTTTCCGGACAGATCCGGTGGATCCGCTGGATCCGCACGAATCCCAAACCGGCGCCCTCGCTTGAGACATCCTCACAAAACCGGCCCCGGGGGAGGTGCCCAGAGGAGCCCAGAGCGGCCTCCGGCACCGTTTCCGGACAGATCCGCTGGATCCGCTGGATCCGCTGGATCCGGTGACGAATCCCAAACCGGCGCCCTCGCTTGAGACATCCTCACAAAACCGGCCCCGGGGGAGGTGCCCAGAGGAGCCCAGAGCGGCATCCGGCACCGTTTCCGGACAGATCCGGACAGATCCGGTGGATCCGCGCCCCGGGGGAGGTGCCCAGAGGAGGAATGAGGAGGAGGAGGAGGAGGAGGAGGAGGAGGAGGAGGAGGAGGAGGAGGAGGAGGAGGAGGAGGAGGAGGATGATGGAGCTGCGGGGTGGAGGAGGACAGACGGAGGCAAGAGAAGGAGGAGGAGGAGGAGGAGGAGGAGGAGGAGGAGGAGGAGGAGGAACCTCATCACCCTCGCCAACAAGCGCACGCACCTTCTTCTATATACAGAAACTCCCGATCAACCGCAGAGCGGCCGGCTAGTAATACTAAATCCCTGCATTTTTAGTACATGATCCGCACGCGGAGCATGTATCAAAAGCGGCACTGTAAGCACGAGGGAGCCGACGCCGCTACTCCCAGGGCCTCTCCTGGAGGTGCGCTCTGGCCAGGACCTCGAGGCGAGCCCAGCGGTGGCGCCACGGGCCTCCCAGGAGCCTCAGAGGAGGCGAAAGAAGACAGGCCGAGGGCAGCGGCATCGGTACCTGCTTCCTTCTCTGAGAGCCTGTCCTTCATCGAGTTCAGGCGGGAGGCGAACTTCAGCGGGAACCCGTCGCCGCGGCCCTCCTCGCGGTCGCGAGCTGCTGGCGCCGGAGCTGCTGGCGCTGGAGCCGCTGGCGCTGGCGCCGGAGCCGAGCTGCTGGCGCTGGAGCCACCGACCGCGAAGGAGGGCGTGCCGAACGCCAGCTGCTCGCACTCCTCGCGGGTGGGCAGGCTGGGGATCGCCCCCAGCCTGGAGACCGCGAGCGCCCCCGCGGCCGCGGCGAGCCGCAGGCACTCCTCCAGTGGCCGCCCCTCGACGAGCCCGGTGGCGAAGGCGGCGCGGAAGCTGTCGCCCGCCCCGGTGGCGTCCACGACCCGGCCGCCCGGGACCCGGAGGCAGGGCTGCCTTCGGGGATGGACAGACCCCCCTTTATAGCAAAACGTGGTTTGGGGAAAGCGACCTGAGAGGCCCAGACCTGGCGGGCGCGAGCCTGGACACATAACGGCCACGGCGCCCCCTCGAGGACCGAACTCGGACAACTCACTCATCGACGTGTCACTGTTGGGGGTTCTGTCCACCCCCGAAAGAAGGGCCCAGCAGCCGACAAGCACGGGAGGTGTAAGCCAGGCGCGCAGGGGGAAAACAGGGCCAGGGACGGTGAACCGCCCGCGGAGGGGCTGTATCCTCCTGGCAACGAGGTGCCCAGCCTGACCTCCTGCCCCGCCAATGGCTTTTCGGCTGCTGCGCCACCCTTTGTCGACGATAGCACCTGCATCGAGTAGTCGTAGCCATCAACTGTTTCGGGAGCGGCCAAGAGGGGGGTGTCCAAGAGGGGGGTGCAAATCATGACCGGCGGCATGTGCGCGGCCCAGCGGGGGCCAGGGACGTAATGAAATAAGAAGAGGCGCCATGAGATCTAGGGAAGTATCATGGCCCACGCCATGATATCCACCCCCCCCTAGTCATCACCCCCCTCTTTTCCGCCCCTGACTGTTGGGGATTCTGTCCACCCCCGATGCCTCAGGAGGAGCCCCTGGCCGGTGAGGAGCAGCGCGCCGCCCTCGCCCAGCGTCACCAGCACGGCCCGCGCCCCCCGCGCCTGCAGCCGCTCGGCGGCGGCCACGGCCTCCGCCTCCGAGGCCACGGGCAGGCCGGTGAGGCGCGCGAGCTCGGTCTCATTCGGGGCCACGAAGTCGGCCATGCCTGAAGGGGCCCTGGGACACACAAATAAATACACACAAATAAAAGTCTTCCCCATATTTTCCTCTTTTTGAAACTTTTCGTCTTCCCCCCCCACTTCCCATAGTTTCCCAGATCTTTGGGAAAATCGACGGTTCACTGTGTCTGTGTGTTGTTCCCCCTCCTGAGTGCCGAGGAGCGCGTCGGAGATAGGCCGGTCCTCGCCGCCCGCGTCCTGGAGGATGGGCACCCGGGCCGAGCTCGCAGCCTGCGCCACGTACTCGTTCACGTGCTCTGGGATCTCTCTCTGCAGCAGCACGGCGCTCGCTCCGCCCACGAGGCGAGAGAGATCCGCGGGGATCTCGCTCGGCCACGAGGCGTTGGAGCCTCCCACCACGACGCTCGACGCGGTGCCGTCGGGCTCCAGGAACACGTAGCCCTGGCCGGACGGCTTGTCCTTGCAGTGGCCGGAGCCAGAGATGTCGACGCCGTGATCCACGAGCGTCTTCCTCAACATCGGCGCGTGCGCGTCGTTGCCGAACTGGCAGACAAACTGCACCTCGAGAGGGTCACGTACTTTGGGACCTTTTAACACCGACACCTTGCTCATTGGTCGGAGCGGGCAGCTTGAGTATTTACTGGGAGGGCCTCCTCCTCCTCCTCCTCCTCCTCCTCCTCCTCCTCCTGACCATCTCCCCCCCTTGTCCTCAACCGCCAAGCCGACTGGGATCCCGTTTGGGCTGGCAGGCGCCTTCCGGCCCGTCCCACCGCTCAGACGCGCGGCCGCCACCGCCTGAGGAGGATGCCAACTACACCAGCTGCGGCGGATCCTGGCCAGGCGCATCCATGGGCGCACCAGGATCAGGGTGGATGCGCCCTTCCGCTCCTGGGCCAGGATTAGGGGAACAAAAAGTGACATAAACATAAAAACTCGGAGGTCCGCGCGGATTTCTCGGATCCGCGCTGGACCCCCCTCCCTGGCGCGCGGAGCGCGCCAGGGGCGGCGCCGGAGGCGCCGCCAGGGGGGTCCAGCGCGGATCCGAGAAATCCGCGCGGACCTCCGAGTTGTTATGTTTATGTCACCTTCTTGTTCCCCTAAGGATTACGTGCACACCGCTCGAAGTCACCCTGCCCCCGCTCCACGCGAGCGCGAGGCGCTGTTCTCTTCTCGCGCCGGGAGGGCAAAGTTGGAGGGGCCCCAGGACACACAAATAAATACACACAAATAACAATTTCCCCCATCTGTTCCCATATTTTCTGGGTTTTTGTCCTCCCCCCACTGCCCATATTTTCCGATATTTTCTGGGACACCGACGATTCATTGTGTCTGTGTGTTTCTTTCCCTCCTGAAAAGTCTCTGGCCCAGGCCGCGACCGCGGCGCGCGCAGCCCTTCGCAGGGGGAGGCTCTCTGCGCGCTCCTGCCCTGGGCCTGGGAGGGAGCACGCGCCGCTCCGGGGGCCCAGGGCGTGCCGTCGCTCGGACGCCCACTTCCCGTGCAGTTTTCGGGTTTCGTGCGTGCTTGTTTTTTGCTCGATGGTCCTCGATGGTGCTCGCCGAAGGAAAATGCAGTTTTCGGTGCGTGTGTTTTTTTGCTCGATGGTCCTCGATGGTCCTCGCCGAGGAAGAAAAAATGCACACGTCCGAGCGATGCCGAGAGGGCGGGGCTGGCCAGGATCGGCGCCGAGCTGGGCGGCGGGCGCCCCCCGCGCGCCTGGTTCGCGCCCTTCCCGCCCGCGAAGACGCGGCCGGAGTCCGGGGCCCGCGACATCACGGTCTCCTCGCTTCGCGGGGGCCAACAAAAAGACCCCGTGAGGGCGGGGAGGGGTGCGCCCTCCTCTGTCTGGGGGAGAGGGGCAGAGGCCCCGGAGAGGCCCCTCCACGAGGCCCCCGGAGAGTAGGGGTACAACAAGCCTACCTCGCTCTTGAACACCCTCGCTTCCACGAGATGCCAAGCGATGCCAAACTACGGCCTGTACTGGTCAGGCCGCTTGACCAGGAGGCGCGTGGTATGACTTGGTGTTGCCTAGAAGCGAAAGCGGGGTAGGTCATTCACGCTCTGAGAGAGGTCAACCCTGTTTCTGGCACAGCGTCCTGGTAGTATGACTTCAGCGTGCTCGCCAAGACAGTCCAGGAGGCACACCAGACCGCCCCAAGGCGTCCCCCACGACCCCCAAGGGGGAGGAGGGGAGGGGGGGGGTGAGATCGCCGCCTGTCGTTCGTCCTCCCCCCTCGGCCCCCAGAAGAGAAAGAACGCCTGGGCTGGAAACCTCAAACCGCAGGAGCTCTGGCGGGGCCGAGGACGAGGAGGAGGGAAAAGGGAGGAAACGAGAGGGGGAAAAGGGAGGAAAAGAGGGAGGAAAAGAGGGGGGAAAAAAGGGAGGAACAGAGGGGGGAAAGGAGGGGGGAAAAGAGGGGGGAAAGGGAGAAAAGAGGGAGGAAAAGAGGGAGAAAAAGAAGGGGGTCACCCCCGCGGCTTCGCTTCCCGGGTCCTCGCTGCGCGGGAGCCTGCCGGGAGGCGTGCCGCGGGCAGAGGGCAGCGATATAGCGCGAGCCCCGCCACGATGGCGTGGGCCTCTCTCGGCTCCGTCGCCACGTGGACCGCTCCCCGCCCGCCTCCGATGCCCGAGGGCCCCGTTTCGCGCCGCGGGCTGCTCTCCGTTGGGGGGCCACATGCGAACCCTACCCCTGCCCCCCACGATTTCTGAGGGGGAGGGTGGGGTTCACTTCGTTCGGGACCTCCCGAGCGAAGTGAACCCCACCATCCCCCTCAGAAATCGTGTGAGGCAGGGGTAGGGTTCGCATGTGGCCCCCTATCCGTGGGCGCTGCTCTCCGCTGGCCCCTCCGACGCCTCGGGAGGCCCCCCGCCGGCCCCGAAGCGCAAAGACGCACCGAGAGACCTCAAGAGAGGTCCGCGGTCGTGCTGCAGGCGAGCGAGCGAGCCGCACGAGCAGGCCCAGCGGCCGCTCGGCCCCGTGCAGGACGCGGGTGGAATGTCCTCAGGCCCCTTCGGTTCCGCTCTTGGCAATGCCCTGCATAACATAGGGAGCCCAGGTCCCAAAGTTCGGGCGCTCCTGGGCGTTTCCAGGTGCTCTCGGGGCGGCACGCGTGATTTTTGTCGGAGGCCTCGGGAGCGTAGTCGGGATCATACATTTCCAACATGGCCTAAGATTACTTGCGCGCGCGACCGCCAATTGAAATACCCCGCCCGCCCAACCCGCCCATTGCTACCCGCCCACCCGACCCGCCCGTTAGAATCCGCCCGCAAATATGCCTGCTCCTCTCTCCCCCCACCCCGCTGAATGTATGTTCGTCCTCACATTTCGTCCCTTCCTCTTGCCCACATCCCGTTTCGATTCATACTCCTCTCCTCGCTCTCTCCCCGTGTTTATCCCTCGACTGTCTACTACAGTGACCGAGCCAACTACACGTGGCAGGAAAGGAGCATCTACTTCCAAAAAGGGGGCACGATAAAAGACTAAGAGGTTGTGCATCGAGCGATTGGGCACATACATGCTGAATGTGCGCGAGCAACGACGAGCGAATAGTCTGACGTGAAGAGACTGTTACCGTTGTTTTTGCTGTGGTCGCCGTCGACGTCGCACACCGACCCTCCACTCGATCCACCCGCGCCCCACCCGAGGCACACCCGCGACCCACCCACGCCGCGATTCACTCGTGACGCACCTGCGATCAACCCGCGTCGCGACCTAGCCGCGCCCCGAGCCACCCTTGAGAGCAGGGTCCGACCGTCACAGCATTATCATAGGCCTACCACGAAATGTTCTTAGAACACAGAGACCGTTCGACCAACAAACCAATGAAACTATAACAGAAAACATACTGATTACAAGAAGACAGTATGCTCCACACTGGTTAATTCACAGTATCCGCCACAAGACAGTGTCAGCGAAGACACTATCAGCCACAAGACTGCTCCAAAAACATTTCGTGCGCACCACAGCAGGTTAGTAACAGGTTCTTTGGTGAGCCCACAGGCAAGCCAGGACGCGTCGCCACTGCTTGACACCCGCGGCACTGCGCAAACCAAATCAGCACCTGCAGCGGGCCGAGCATAATCAAAATTGGCGCCTGTCGCCGGCTGGAACCGGCGTAAACGCTCACGAAAATTCGGAAGCTGCGAACCCGAGAGCCTGGCTGACCTCCGAGAGCTGGCACATTTTCGCCCAATGCAAACAATACACTGAGCCCAAGACGCAGAGCCCGGGCTCTCGACCGCCAACCGAGATCGGCCTGGTTAGTTTCGCACACCCGCGAGGATGCCTTCAGTGCACGCACCGGCACGGATCCTCGAAAGACGATCCCTCCTCCTCCTTCCCCCCTCACCAGGGCCTGTCCACGCCGATGATGATGTCCGCGTTGAGCGAGCCCACTACCAGCAGCGGCAGCGGCCCCCGATCTGCGCCTCCAGACGAAAGACGCCGCGAGCTCACCTCAGGGGCGCGCTCGGGACGACGACGACAACCACGACCACGACGACGACGACGAAAACGACGGCGACGACGACGACGACGACGACGACGACTGCGGCGGCGGAGGAGGAAGGAGAGGAGGGGAAGTAGAGGGAAGGAGAGGGGGAGCGAAAGGAGAGGGAGGGGAAGAAGGGGGAGGAGCGTAAGAAAGAAGACGAGGGCAAAGAGGGGAGGCGGGGACGTGGGGAGGGGCCAGGGGAGTGGACGGGAAGGAACGGAAGGAGGGTAGGAGGATGGAGGCGGAAAAGGATGAGAAGCGTCGGGAGGGAGGTGCAGGGGCAGGGAGCGAGGGAGAAGGGGGAGGTGGGAAGGTGGGGAAGAGCTAGCGTCTAACAACAAGAGGACGTGGAGGAGAGGGAAGGGATGAAGGGGCGGGGGAGCGGCAGGGGGCGGGGGTAAGGGGGCGGGGCAATGAGTAGGAGCGGGGAGGAGGGTATCGTGGACCTTTCTTGAGGCGGCCGTGGCCCTCGTGCCCCTCCCTCCTGCCCCCTCCCTCCTCCGAAAGCTAGGGGAACGAGGCAGCCCCCTCCTCGTCCTCCTCCTCTCCTTTCTCTTCGTCTTCTGATCGCCCTCTTTCCCTTCTCACCTGCGTAGTTATGCTCCCCCTCCCCTCCCTCTACCCACCCCCCCTCCTCGCTTCCCTCGCCTCCCGCACCTCCTCTGTTTCCCCTTCCTCATCTACGGCGTTCCTTTCCCTTACCTCCCTCTACCCTCCTCCGCCTGCTGCCTTTCCTCCCCTCCTCCTCCTCCTCCTCCTCCTCCTCCTCCTCCTCCTCCTCCTCCTCCTCCTCCTCCTCCTCCTCCCCCTTCTACTCCTCCTCGCATCACTCTCCTCGTCTCCCCTCCTCGCTTCCCCCTCCTCGCCTCGTCCTCTCCCACCCTTCGCCACCTCAACTCCTTCTCCCCCCCTCCCGTCTTCAGCGCTTCCCCCTCTTCTCTCCCCTTCGCCCCCATTCCTCACCAATTGGGATATGCCCTGGCTCAGCGGCAGCGACACTCCGCCGCCGCTGGGCAGCAGCAACACACGGCCACCTAAGCGGGGGACGATCTGCGACCCCGCCGGACAGAACGAGGATCGAAGTTCGAAAGTTTGGGCCTGTTTGGGACCGTGTTGTGTGCCCCAGGGCCCGCAGAAAACAGCCCGCGGCGCGGAGTACGCGTGAGAGCTGGGGTCGACAGCTGCAGAGCCTACCGCATTGAAGTCAGGGGCGTCCCTCGTCGCCGTCTTCATCTGAGCGAAGACACAGCGACATTCCGCCGCGGCGCACGCGGGCCGCCAGCGCGGCACCGCCCGCGGAGAAGAGCGTGCTCACGCGCGGCCTTACGCGGGAAGGCTACGCGCGAATGTCCGCGCTGCTCATCTGGCGGCCGGCTTTGCGTACGTGGTAGGAGGCTGCCAAGTGTACACCTGCGCCGGTCCAGGCCGGACCCATCCCGAATCCGGGGTCGGTGTGCGCGCCCCCAATGCCCTTGGCCACGAAGGCGCAGACACCGTTTTCAGGCCCAAGGCCGCGTAGATGCATGCTTGACTCCCTCCGAGGCAGGTCACGGGGACCCCAAAAAATCTGAGGTTGGGGGGGTGAGATCAAAATGAAGAGGAGACCCCAATCCGGGAAATTGGTCTCGGGTTCGTACCGTGCGTACGGGCGAGGCGAAGATGCGTGACCAGGCGAGAGGAGTGATCCCGCTGTTGCTAAAGCGAAGACAGAGCTAAAGACTCTCCTCCAGTCCGTCTGGCGGTTTTGAGCCCAGGATTGTCCATGGTTGTCCCGTGGTTGTCCCGCACTTGTCCCAATGCTTATCCCGATGGTTATCCCAATGGTTGTCCCGATGGTTGTCTCGATGGTTATCACGATGATTTTCCAGATGGCTGTCCCGATGGCTGTCCCAGTGGTTGTCCCGACGGATGTCCCGATGGTTGTCCCGATCGTTGTCTTGATGGTTGTCACGATGGTTGTCCCGATGGCTGTTGTCCCGACGATTGCCCCGACGGTTGCCCCGATGGTATATTGATTCATTGACAGTGATATCGACAGACAGATCATGAGGCTAACAAATAGAAATATCGGCTACAAGGCTGATCGCATTTTCGGTGTGTATATATATACATATATATATATATATATACATATATTCACATATATATATATATATATATATATATATATTCATAGATTCATATATGCTTACAGAGCCGGGGACCCACCCACCCAACCCCCCGAACGAATTTCGACCACCCCGGGCATCCAACAGGCCCACAAGACGGCACCAAAGAGGTCCAATACAGTTCCAGGACAGACCAGAGCGCTCCAAGAGACGGCCTCAGATGGCTCCACGATAATCCATTGAGGAACCCCCAAAACGCCTAAAAGGGCTACCAAGTCAAGAGACCTCCCCAAGACGCCCCAAAAAGCCCCAAGAGAACGCCAAACGAGCCAAAATCAATCCATTATTTAGGGCAACTGTACTTGTTTGGCCAGGCTCGTCGTTTTGCTTTACAAGGCTCCAGAACGATTCAAGAAGCCCCCCAAAGCGCTCCAAAACGGATCCAGAGACCTCCACAAAGCCCCAAGACGGCCCCAAAAACAACCCCAGAGAGCCACACGACGGCCCAAGATAGCCCCAAGACGGCCCATGAGAGCCCCGAGACAGCCCAAGACGGCCCAGAGAGGCCCCCAAGACAGCCCAAAAACAGTCCCGAAAACCCTCCTGCAGAGCCCCACGGCAAGAGCCCCCCGAGACAGCCCACAAGGCCCCTAACGGTCCAAAAAAGCCCCTAGACGGTCCAGGGTCTCTAAGAAACTCAGGAAGCGCCCGAGAACAAGGACTCGCCTCCCACTCCGTTCGTGCTTCCCTTTTTTGTGCTCACGACTGCTCCAGAAGCTGGGACCCCCAGGCGTTGGCGGATTCGGAGCTATCAATTGGATCTGCGTCTGGTTCCCCATTACGCGGATGGCCTTGCATCCTCATCGTGCAGAACCCCCAAAAAACTCTCGCGGAATTCCCGGAAAGCCCTTCAAGGTGGAGGCCACGCAATAAAATCTGGAAATGGAAACAGGGACGTGTTCGCAAGTTCTACACATATACATGCACAATACATGCACATACATATGCATATACATATACATATATATATATATACATTTGTATGTATATATATGCACATTCATCACCGGTGGTGACGGTGCTTACGGGAAAAATCCTTCGTCCCTTTAGATGTTCTCTCTCTCTCGCCCTCTCTCTCTCTCTCTTTTTCCCGCGACCCGCCTGCCGCCTGCGCGCCAATCCTGAAGGGCCAACATGCATGGCGCGAAGCGCAAGTGCAGTCTTATATTGATTCACGTATGCATATAGGTGTGTGCATATATATATATATAAATATATAATGCATATATATATATATGTATATACGTATGTGTTATCCGTCACCGTGCCTTTGAGACACGAGTTGGGCTGTCCTCAGGTCCTTGGCCTAATCTCTTTACCCTCAGTCCTCGATCCTCAAGATTCTTCAAAGAACCCCCACCCACAATTGAAGGAAACTCCTGGGGCTTGCCGCGTGGCCCCTGGGACTCCCCGCGTCTCCCCGCATGACTCTTCGGCACCAAGAGGGCCCCAAAAAGGGCCGAGAGTGCCCCAAGAGGCCCCCAAGACATTCCAAGAGGGCCCCGAATCGCCGAACGATCGGTCCCAGACGCCCAAAGATGATTTCCAGTCGGGCAAAAAAGCGCCCAAGACGTTCGAAGAGGCCTCCAAGAGTTTTCCCAAGAGGGCCCCGAGAAGACGGTGTCAAGAAAATAATTCAAACAAATCCGTGAAATGCTTTGCTGGCTTGGTGGGGCCCGGGGGCCTGGAGCAACCAGAGAGCCCCGAAACGGCGCCGGAGGACCCCCGGAGGGCCCCGAAACGGCTCCGGAGCTCCCGAGAAGAGCTCCGAGACGGCCCAAGGAGGCCCCGAGACGAACAAAGACAGCTCCGAAATGACACAAGAAGGCCCTCAGACGGCCCAAGATGCTCCCAAGATGGCACCATAGGCCGCCAAGACGCCCTGAGACGGCTCCGAAGGAGCACCCTAGAGAGCCCCAAGCGGCCGAAATCGCAGAGATCTTAAGGGTTTCCTATGGATTCTGAAATTCTCGCGCTCTCAACCGTTTGGACCCCCAAGACGGCCCAAGACGCCTCCAGGATCGCCCCGAGACGGCCCAAAGCGCGCTCAAAAGAGCCCCAATGTGAGCCGACTCGCGGATCGGTTGGAGTCGAGAGAGGAACCGGAGGTGACGGTGAGCGATGCCCCCTTTCTGCTAGGGAACTCTCAGAGACTTGAGCCACAGTATCACAATAGTCAAGAATGTCTGCATCCCCTGCACAACGCAGACAATCACTAAGCATAGTGTCATGCAGCTCGTGAAACACATCATAGGGGGCTCGAGGGGCAGGAGTGTCGCGGCCACGTAAGACACCCAAGACAGCCTACAGTCGGGGCGTTGACCCAAGGAACCCTGAATAAGGAACGAGGCCTCTTTTATCTATAAGTGAAACTTCGGCTTCCCATCGAAAACCTAAGGGAAACCTTAGGCAAGCTGTGAAACAATCAAGGAACACCGAGCCCCTTCCCAACGAAAAGGGTTCCTTCGATAGCGCCCCGACTGTAGGAGGGGCCCCAGGGGAGCCCAAGAGGCCCTCAAGACGGCCCAATAAACCTCCAAAAGAGGTTCCCGAGACGACCCAACAACAAGCCTCCAAAGAGGCCCCGGAACTGCCCTCGTGGGGCCCCAAGACGACGACCCCACGAGGGCCCAAAACGCCCCGGACCAGCAGGAAGGCCTGAGGAGGCGAAAAGCATACAGTCGGGGCGCTGACCTAAGGAACCCTAAATAAGGAACGAGGCCCCTTTTCTCAAGAACTTGAACTTCGATTTCCCTTCGAAAACCTAAGGAAAACGCGGGGCAAACGGTGAAAGTACTAAGGAACGCGGAGCCCCTACCCAACGAAAAGAGTTCCTTCTTCAGCGCCCCGACTGTAGGTTTCACCTTGGTGGCCCATCGCTCACCGCAGCTTGCTGGCATCTGCGCGCCAGCGACAGGACCGCGCGTCGGCAAACTCGGACTCACGCTGCGCCGTGGATTGCGCCCACGGGTCCACACTAATATGTGTGTATGTATCTGCGGGCCCCCCTTGTGGGGCCACCAGACTAGAGGGCTAGGCAGCTGCTTCCTGCGCCAGCAGGCGGGTTGCTGAAGCGTGCGTCCTACATCGCGAGGTAGTCTCGAGCAACAGCTCGATTCCCAAATCAATCGTGAGGAAATCTACAGCGAGAGCGTGATTCCTGAATGCCGAGGGCGCGGCGTCAGAATACGGTGCGAGGAAGCCCATCGCGAGAGCGCGATTGCTGAACATACTGTGAGGGAATCCCGCGCGAGAGCGCGATTCGGGAATACATGAGTTGCAGCTTCAAGTCTCCAGTGCTGCAGTTCTGCCTTCTGCCTCCTCCTGTAGCTGCTGACATCCGCGCGAGGGTGGGGAGCCCCACGTCAGCAATTTTACCGCCATCGGGTCGCGTGCTCTGAACTCCCGGGGGGCGTGGGACACGTAAAAATTACAAAGGATTCGCGCCCCCGAGGCCCTAATCCTTGGTAATTTACACCATGTTCGCGGCCCCGAGGCTATACAACCCTGGCAAAGTACGCAAGTATTGCGTCCCCGAGAAAACGAGCTCTAGTAAATTACCTCAGGTTCGCGTCCCCGGAGCGCTCCAAGAGGCCTCCCGAGAGAGCCCCAAGAGACCAAATGGTACATGTTGTAACGGTGTTTGGAGAATGTTGGACTTCTCGCATTGTCGGCATTCCGACGCTCGAAGACGGCTCAAGAAGCTCCCAAGACCGCCCAAAGACGGCGCAAGACGCGTCCAAGAGGACCCCAAGACGCCAGGAGGGGGGATGGAGAGGAAGGGGGAGGAGGGGAGAAAAAAGGAGGGGGGACGACGGGGGGAGAGAAAGGATGAGGCCCTCTCCGCTGGGCGCCATCATGCGGAGGGGGCCACCAGGCCCCCTCCGTTGGCGCGCAGGGCACGATGTCGGAGATTGTTAACGATGCGGCCGTCGGCAAAACGGCAAGGAGGGAGGAGGGAGGAGAAAAAAGCGGGGCTACGAACGTCGCCTCACATCACCACGACAAAAGAAGGGCCGATTGAGATCTCCATGGCAACGCAGACGAAGCACTGAACCAAAAGAGATTGTAGACTTGTCTGCTTGTTGCGGGGAGCTACACCCTGCGAAATGCTTAAGAAATCATGGGTTAAGAAATTCGTAGTCTCAGGATTTGAATAAAAAACAAAAAATCTATTAAAATTTTAGGATTTACATTGAAACAGTAAGAATAATCGAGACTCTGGCCGAAAACTCACGTTTTCTTAAGCATCGCCTAGGGTGTATGCCAGGGTCGGAACCAAGCCATCGGCATGAGGATACCTTCACGTCCGCCCGCGTAGGCCTCGAGTCGCTGGAAGATCACTTCTCGATCCCCAGCCTGCCGATAGCGCTGCGCAGCTCTGCGTATCCGAGCGTAGCTCCGGCGCAGAACGACGCGGCCACGTTCCCCAACTTGTTCCCCCCCCGCGCATGTTTGCGAAGTGGCGCTCACCCCAGGCCACCGAAGCGCAAATCACAAGCCGGCTTGCAAAAACCCAGCCAAACGGCTCTGGACGAGGCCCAGTTAGTTAGGATGCGACAACCATTGTTTTCAACGAGTCATGGTTGTCGGGAGCACGCGGCTGCTGGGAGGAAGAGGGGGGGATGAGAGGGAGAAACGAAAGAGCGGGAGGACGCGCAGAAGAATAATGAGGAGAAAGTTAGGAGATCGGCCACAAGAAAGCACACACGGGGACCCCACCAGGAATGCCAAGGTGGTCAGGCAGTTTATGTGCACCGAGTCCGGATGTGCGCAAGCGCCTGGGCGACCTTCGCAACGCCATGGACACTCGAGAAACCCGCCAGTTACACGTTGCGGATGACCTGCCTCGGATTCGCACATGAAGTTCGGATCTCTTATGGTAGGAGCCCCCGCCTGAGACTTGATCGCGATTCACTCACGAGGCCCCCACCGGATACGTCCTCCAAATTCAAACCTGAGGAGCCCAAAAGTGACGACAGTTAGAGGTTTGCGAATGACCCGCCTTGGATTCGAACATGGAGTGCGGACCTCTCAGGGAGGGAGCTCCCGCCCGAGACTTCCTCACAATGTACTCACAGACGAGGCTCCCGCCCGGAGTTCCTCAAAACTCAGCGCTGAGGAGCCTAAAAGTGACGACAGCTACAGGTTGGCGAATGACCCGCCTCGGATTCGAACATGAAGAGCGGTTCACTTAGGAAGGGAGCTCCCGCCTGAGACTTCCTCACAATTCACTCACAGACGGGGCCCCCGCCTGATAGTTCCTCCATATTTTGGCCTCAGGAGCCCAAAAGCGACGGCAGTTACAGATTTGCGCATGACCCGCCGCGGAATGGAACATGAAGCGTGGTGCCTTAGGGAGGGAGTTCCAGCTGGAGACTTCCAGACAATTCTCTCACAGACGAAGCTGCCGCCGCCATTGTCAAGCTAGGGAGTGAGCGATGACGACGTGATGAGTGAGTGAATGATGTTGATGATGGTAATGTTGATGAGTGGTCGAATGACGCTGAGTGCGTGAGTCTGAGTGCGTGAGTGAGTCAGTGAGTGAGTGAGTGAGTGGGTGAGTCGGCGTGGGTGGTGCGAGTGGCGTGGGTTCCTGCGCGGGTCGTCCAGAGAAAACAAGAACCCCACTTTGGATGTCGGGAAAAACCTCTTGGGCCATCTTGAAGCATCGGAAAGCCGAAGAGGCAAGGGAGAAAAAAACGCTAAAAACCAATTGGAAAAGCAATTATTTGGGGCTCCTGGGGGGTTCCTGGACGCCCTCGTGAAGCTCTTGGCCTCGCTTGAAGCGTTCTTGGTCCGCCTTGAAACTCCCTTGGACCTGTATCGGGCCACCTCGTCGCACCACTGTCCCTCCATTCACGCATTTCAGCGCCCCCCGGCGAGCCGAAAGCGGCAACCCGGCAAAATCACGGCACTCCGGGGCCCACTCCCCATTTATATGTGTATAGATGGGCAGATGTGCGCGACAGTAGAAAATTGAACAAACCACCAACGAACCCAGAGCCATCGCAAATCGACCGCTTCCCCCTTCCCCCCCGACCTCCTTATCACCCGTAGGGTGGGTCGCGTAGCGTGAAGAAATTACGGCAGCTAGTGGTCGTATCATATGCAGTCATTTGCTGTATTGGTAAATCCCCACCCTGGATCTGAAAAAAAACACAGAATCTCTCCTGGTGAGCGTTCTGCCCAAGATTTCGAGGCGAATCCAACAGTGGCGACGATAGCCTCCGCAAAGGCCCACAAAAGGCGACAACGAGGCAAAGGTAGCGGTGGTAGCGGTCATATTTGTCCTCCTCGAATCCCCTGATCAGGCGGTGGATACGGGCGATGAATACTAACGCCAAAACATACGACGTCTTGACGTCTTTCCCCGGGAGCGGCTTCTCATCCCGCCTCGTCTCTCGAAGGTCCCCGGGCCCAGCGCGGGCCCCTGGAGACCGAAGACTGCCACCAAAACCTCCGCCTCCGTGCTGGGATGCGTTAGTCGGGGATGGACAGACTAGTGAAAACGACCTGAGGCCCAAACCTGGCGGGCGCAAGCCTGGAAAGTAACGGCCACGGCGCCCTCTCGAGAACAGAAAACGGACAATTCACTAATCGACGTGTCACTGTTGGGGGCTCTGTCCACCCCAGAGTTGGACGCCTGGCTAAAAAAATCCCCGCCTCGGACCTTAATCCCCTCCCGACCTCCGGCCGCCGCTCCGCCGTGCCGGGCTCGCAGCAGCGCGGCGGCGCCGCGCCGGCGGCCCCAGCGCCACATCGCGCCGCCACGGGCCCGACAGGAGGCCCGTCGGGAGCTCGGCCCAGCTCTAGGGGAACAAAAAGTCGCATAAAGATAACAACTCGGAGGTCCGCGCGGATTTCTCGGATCGGCGCAGGGGCCCCCCGGCGGCGCCTCCGGCCCCTGGCGCGCTCCGCGCGCTGGGGAGGGGGGTCCAGCGCCGATCCGAGAAATCCGCGCGGACCTCCGAGTTGTTATGTTTATGCCACTTTTCGTTCCCTTACGTTCGGGAGCCAAGAGGGGGGTGTCCAAGAGGAGGGGGTGCAAATCATGACCGGCGGCACGTGCGCGGCCCAGCGGGGGGGCCCGGGACGTCATAAAACAAGGAGAGGCGCCATGAGATCAGAGGAAAAATCATGGCCCGCGCCATGAGATCCACCCCCCCCCCTAGTCATCATCCCCCTCCTTTCCGCTCCCACGTCGGGAGCTCGGCCGAGCTGAGCCCGCGCGCCCGCCCCGGGCCTCTCCTGCCGGGCAGGGGGGGCCTCTCGGCGCCCGCGCTGCCCCGCTCTTGGGGCGGCGCGCGCCGACGCCGCCGCCCCGCCGCGGGCGCGGCCACCCGGCCTCTGGCCGGGGTGTCGGCGGGGGGCCCGTCGGGAGCTCGAGCGAGCGGAGCCCGCGCGAGCACACGCAGGGTGTCTGAAGGGGCCCTGGGGCACACAAAGAAATACACACGCACACACATCAAAGGATTCCCCCTGTTTTCTTATATGTTCTTGGTTTCTGTCCTCCCTCCCCACTTCCCGCATTTTCCGACATTTTCTGGGGAATCGAGGACTAATTGTGTGTGTGTGTGTGTTTCTTTCCCTCCTGAGTGTCGTACACCCAGAGGTGCGTAAGACACTGCTGCGGAGAGCACGTCGCGGACTGAGCTCGCACCTCGCTGCGGGATCGGCTGCTTCGGGGCGGGGCCCATAGGCAGAAGGCCAGGGAGCCGGAGAGGGGGGGAGGAGAGGGGGAGCGCAAGGGGGGAGGGGAGGAGCGCAGGGAAACAAGAAACACTTGTAGCACAGACACAGCACAGCACTGCGTTGCCCAGGCGGCGCGGCCAGAAAGCGCCCGCCACCGAGCATACGCTATATGGAGCCCACCAGCACATGTAGGGCGTGAGCGGTTTAGAGCGGTTCCTCTTCCAAACCCGCCCGTCTTCCTCTTTGAGGGGGTCACCCCTTCCCCTGCCCCACGCCGTAACACTTCCCCCTTTGTCTGTCTAGTGCTTGTCTTTGCTTACGCAGTGACCATTCGACGCATCGACCTTTTCGTAGCCTGGAGGCCGTTCGACTAATTGCTTTCTTCTCGCTCTTGAAACTTACGTGTCATCCCTCTTGGCGTCGCACTGTTTTACCAGAGTGCTGCCACAGTGGGCACCACGGGGTGCGAGCTTCAAATTTGAGCCCTACTGTCTACGTGTACGGATGCATGTTCGTCAACACGACTCAACGTGTGGCCGTTTGGCCAGAGAGGTGACTGACCCGACATGAATCCTGAAAAAATGGCTCGACAAGATCCCAGAGTTTGAATTTCCCTCCCTACGCATAACTCTCCCACTCACCTCCTCTGGGACTGAAAAGGAACAGGAGGCCCCAGTCTCTAACCTATCCGTCTCCTTCATCGTCTTATACACTGGTATGAATATCTCGATGGTGTTTCAAGGTGTCTTGCCCTAAGATGGGGTCTGGGAAAGTCCCGGGAGGGGTCCAGGAAGATCCCCCGGGGAGTCCGGGAAGAAGTCTCTGAGAAAACGGTCGTTCTCGGAGGCATCTTGGAGCCCTCCTGGGCGCCTCTTGGAAGCGTCTGCGGCCGACTTGTGGACCACCTTGAGCCGTCTTGCGGGTTTCTTGAGGCGTCTTGAAGCCGTCCTGGGCTGTGTTGGGGCCGTCTTGGGGGTCTTGACGGTGTTCCGTCTTCCAAAGATGGGTGGCCCGTGTTGGCGCTTTACCGACTCGGACGCATCTGAGGCCCCTCTTGGACTCCACCAGAGGTTGCCTGGGTCCCTTCGGGACCACCTTTGGGCAGCCACAGGTGGCCCCGAAGGGACCACCCAACACAAAAAATTAGCCCGGCGAAGAACCCAACCATATGCAGTTGTGGGCACAGCCGTTGTATGCACCGCAATCGGTGGAGCTCCCTATGAGGCGGCGAAGCGTGTGAGCGGTGTGCCAAAACGGGCGCGGTGGGCGCATGCGAACGCTGTCACTTGGGCCTTCGGTGGAGCTCCCTATGGGGCCACAAAACGTGTGAGCGGTGTGCCAAAATGGGTGCGGTGGCCGCATGCGAACGCTTGCATTTGGGCATTCGGTGGGGCTCACAACGGAGCCACGACACGTGTGAGGGGTGTGCCAAAATGGCGGTGGGCGCATGCGAAAGCTGGCATTCGGGTCTTCGGTGGGGCTCCCTGTGGGGCCCCCAAACGTGTGCGCATGCGAACGCTGGCACTTGGACCTTCGGGGGGGTTCTCTATGGGGCCACGAAACGTGTGAGTGGTGTGCCAAAATTGACGCGGTGGCCGCATGCAAACGCTGGCATTTGGGCCTTCGGTGGGGCTCCCTGAAACGTGTGAGGGGTGTGCCAAAATGGGTGCCGCATGCGAACGCTGGCAGTTGGGCCTTCGGTGGGGCCCCCTGTGAGGCCACGAAATGTTTGAAGGGTGTGCCAAAATGGGTGCGGTGGACGCATGCGAACGCTGACATTTGGGCCCTCGGAGGGGCTCCCTTTGGGGCCACGAAACGTGTGAGGGGTGTGCCAAAATTGGCGCGGTGGCCGCATGCGAACGCTGACATTTGGGCCTTCGGTGGGACTCCCTGAAACGTGTGAGGGGTGTGCCAAAATGGGTGCGGTGGCCGCATGCGAACGCTGGCATTTGGGCCTTCGGTGGGGCTCCCTAAGCCACGAAACGTGTGAGGGGTGTGCCAAATGGGCACGGTGGCCGCATGCGAACGCTGGCATTTGGGCCTTCGGTGGGGCTTCCCGTGGGGCCACGAAACGTGTGAAGGGTGTGCCAAAATGGAAGCGCGAACGCAGTGCTCCAGTCAAAACGAGAACCCAACACAGAAAATTAGCCTGGCGAAGAACCCAACCATATGCAGTTGTGGGCACAGCCGCTGTATGCACCGCATACGGTGGAGCTCCCTATGGGGCCACGAAGCGTACGAGCGGTGTGCCAACATGGGCGCGGCGCGGTGGGCGCATGCGAACGCTGGCATTCGGGTCTTCGGTGGGGCTCCCTGTAGGGACACGAAATGTGTCAGGAGTGTGCCAAAAGGGTGCAGTGGCCGCATGTGAACGCTGGCACTTGGGCCTTCGGTGGGGCTCCATATGGGGCCCCGAAGCGTGTGAGGGGTGTGCAAAAATGGGTGCGGTGGCCGCAAGCGAACGCTGGCATTTGGGCCTTCGGTGGGGCTCCCCGTGGGGCCACGAAACATGTGAGCGGTGTGCTGAAACGGGTGATGACGATGATGATGATGATGATGATGATGATGATGATGATGATGATGATGAAGATGAAGATGATGAGAATGATGCTGATGCTGATGCTGATGCTGATGCTGATGCTGATGCTGATGCTGATGCTGATGCTGATGCTGATGCTGATGCTGATGCTGATGCTGATGCTGATGCTGATGCTGATGCTGATGATGATGATGATGATGATGATGATGATGATGATGATGATGATGATGATGATGATGATGATGATGATGATGATGATGATGATGATGATGATGATGATGATGCGAGGAGCGAGGGGGCAGCGGGAGGAGTGAACGCGGGGACCGTCTCCTCAAAACAAGGACCCATAACAACGGGATGGTTGGGAAAAACGTTATGTGTTTTCAATGTTGGGTGGCTTCCCAACAAGTGTGCTTCCGTTGGGAGTCGGCGGTCTCAAGATGGCCCCAAGGGGGCCCCAATAGCTGGGCGCGAAATGCCCCCGAGACGGCCCCAGGACGGCCCCAAGATGGGCCAGGCTGGCCCCCAAAGGCGACTTTTTGGAGGCCCTCGGGGGCGAGGGGCCAGCCTGAGACCGTCCAGAAATCAGAAAGACGATTGAGGGGCCCTCCGGCATGCTTCTGGAACGGGCCGCCTAAGGGGGGGAGGAGGAGGAGGAGGAGGAGGAGGAGGAGGAGGAGGAGGAGGAGGGAAGGGAGGAGAGGGAGGAGGAGTGGCGAGGAGGAGTAGGAGGAGGAGGGGAGGCGGAGGAGGAGGAGGA
>CAUYUJ010019396.1:115007-130647 GCA_963575745.1 Prorocentrum cordatum | reverse complement strand
CCTCCTCCTCCTCCTCCTCCTCCTCCTCCTCCTCCTCCTCCTCCTCCCACCCTGAGGCGCCAGAAGCCGCTCGCGGCCGCCCCTCGGCCACCTCCGCGTGCCCTCGGTCGGCGTCGTCCACCTCTCGAGAAGGACAGTACAGCACGGGCCCGGACATCGAAGGTCGTCGTCGTCGTCGTCGTCCGCCGCCGCCGCCGCCGTGGTCGTCGTCGGCTTCGTCGTCGTCGTCGTCGCCGTCGTCGTCGTTGTCGCCGTCGTCGTCGTCGATGATTGCCTCCTTCCTGGATCAAGGGGTGCCGCACGAGCACGGGCGGTTCGCGAGCCCGAGCCAGTTTCCCCACTCTCGGCGGCGAGCCCGGGCGGGACGTGAGAGGGGGCCGATCTTCTCAGGAGGCTCGGGAGGCGTTCGGCCTGCTGAGAAAGCTCGGAGCCTTCCCCGAAGACACAGCAAACTTCTTGGAAGGCGCGAGGGCTTCTGAGAAGCCCGTCTCATTTCCCCCCCCTGCCCGCTGCGGAGAATGGGGAAAATAAGTGGTCGCCCGTTCTGGACGGGAATGCGAACAGAGACAGGAACATTGAGCCCTCTGACGGACGAGGGCCGGTCGGAACGATGGGAGGAATACAGACGACCAAGCAAGCAGGCTCGCGGCTCACCGTTACACCGCCAGGGGGGTGGAGGGTGGGTCGGGGAGGGATGAGAACAACGATACCTGTGCAGGATGGGTATTATCAAGTATGACGCTTCTCATGTGGGGGGCCGAACGTGACCATTCCCACTTCCTGTCCGACATCCTCCCTCCCATGTTCCCTCCACAGCATCAATGTGTACGGTGAGCGGTCATACCGGCAGTAAGATGCACGCCTGGAAAAGCAAAGACGAACCTTTCTGGAAAACGCTGCAGACGAGTCCAAGATTCAATGCAACATCGTGAAGTCGGTTCCATTACACGATGGAGTCGTGGATGACATGAGGAGGGTTCCCTCCCAATTCGAGCATAGACGCCAGGTTGTTGAAGATACTCCCTCATCTTCGACGTCCCTCACTTCACCGCCCTCCTCCTTCTCCTCCCTCCTCCTCCTCCTCCTCCTCCTCCTCCTCCTCCTCCTCCTCGTCGTCGTCCTCGTCCTCGTCCTCGTCCGACCCCTCAAAATCAGACCCCGACCGCTCCTGGGGCGCATTGTGCTCAAAATCTCCCAGCGAATCCAGCCGTTGCGAAGTAGGTCCCCGGGAGACCCCCACACGGAGCTCTCCATCGAGGCGGGGAGACAGGAGGAGAAGCAGGAGGGAGAGCGAGGAGGAGGGAGGAGGACAAGGAGTCGTGCTGCTTGTTGGCGTTTGGGGGGGGGGGGGGGGCGCGTCCTCGTCGCGCGAGCTGGACCGCCCCGAGGCCCTGCCCAGAACACGCCCCGGGAGAGGTCGGGGTGGAGGCTTTGAGGCGAGAGGAGTGCTAGAGAGCGAGGAGTGAAAGGGGAATGGAGGCGCAGGGGGGGGGGACTGCGGGAGGGGGAGGGAAGACGGAAGGGAGGATGAAAGGAGGGAGTGGGAGGCAGGGATGACAAAGTCAAGGACCCCTCTTCGGCATCCTTCCCCTCTTCCTCATCCTGCATCCTCAACCTCGTTCTCCTCGTCCTCTTTTTCCCTCCTCCAGTGTCCCTCCCCACTGCTCGTCCCTGCCCCCCTGAGTCTGACCAGTTGACCGCGCGCGCACGCGATGCCGCCCCAAACGCCACCGCTGGAAGGGCGGCAGCGGCGGCAGCCGCCAAAGAACGCGCGCCAAGGACGTCCTTGGGATCATGACTCCTTCGTCGTCGACGTCCTCCTCCTCCTCGTCCTCCTCCTCCTCCTCCTCCTCCTCCTCCTCCTCCTCCTCCTCCTCTCCTCCTCCTCCTCCTCCTCCTCCTCCTCCTCCTCCTCTTCCTCCTCCTCCTCCTCCTCCTCCTTCGTGAAGCCCTCCGAATTCGAATTCTCCGACCTCCTTCTGAAGGAACTACGACGACAACCACCACCACCACGACGAAGACGGACGACGGCGTCGAAGACGACGGCGTCGACGACGACGACGACGACGACGACGACGACGACGACGACGACGACGACACTGCGCGGCTCACGACTGCCCCCGCCGAGGCTCCTCGAGCGGGAAGAGCGGGATCCGCGGGGCCGGCGGGGGAGCGGCCGGCTGGCTGGCTTCGTCGTCGTCGCCTTGCTGCTGCGTCTGGCCGTCGTCGGTTGGCGCCGTCGCCCTGCCCCGCGCGGCCAGGACGCGGGGAAGGAGGACCACCCCGGGGCTCCGGCGAGGCCCTGGCTCCCGGGGCCGCCCGTGCAGTCCAGGTCGGGGAGCCCGTGCGTGCCCGCGGCCCGCCGCGGCCAGAGAAGCCCCATCGTTCCCTGTGCATTGCACAAGCTCCTCCCCTCCCCCCCGTTCTCCTCCTCGTCCCCCATACCCCTGCCGTCGCCTCCCCTCCTGCGTCTCTGCCGCCTGCCGCCCCCGCCTCGCTCCGCACGCCCCCCCTATGCACTCCTCCTCCCCCCCCTCTTCCTCATCGTCTCCCCCCCTCAACCTCCCTCATCCTTGTCCCCTCCCCGTTCCCCATCAAACGCCCCCCTATGTCCTCCTCCTCCCCCTCCGCTTCCCCATCCTCTCCCCCCCTCAGCCTCCCTCGTCCTTGCTTCCTCGCCGTTCCCCGCCAAACGCCTCCCGACGCCTGCCTCGCTCCGCACATCCCGCCTCGCGTCCCCCACCGTGCCGCGAAGCACTTCGGGGCGTGTCGATGCATGGAAAGAAGTAAAAACAAATGACAATGGACAGATTAAGCCACCGACTCACGAAAGCCGAGGCCGAAGAGCCGTGCGTCCGTGTCGGGCAAAGACGCCCTCATAGGGCAGCTGACCTATCAAGCAAGCACAGACACCGCTGAGCTTCAGGATCAGGAGGGTCGCGGCCACAGAGCCGCGCGCCGTGCCCTGAATGGCGGACGGTCGAAGAGCACCCCCAGTCGCCCGAAGATCGCTCCAGGACGCTCCAGACTGCCTGCCTCCAGACGGCCCAAGGAGCCGTTCCAAGAGACCCCCCACGAGGGCCAGATGCCGAAATCGTTGCTTCCAGTGGGTGTTTGAAGCAGTTGGGCGTTGTCGCCCCCTCGGGGTTCTGACCGCCCAGGACAGGCGAAGAGGCCCCGAGATCGCCCTAAGACAACCCAAGAGGCCCCCAAGACGGCCCCCAGACGGCCCACGAGGGCCCCAAATCGGCCCACGAGGCCCGCAAGACGGCCCCAGATGGCCCCATGAGAGCCCCGAGAGAGCCCCAAGAGGGGGAGCACGGACCTAGATTTCGAGCCTTGTGCCCACAAATGACCCCCGAGAGCGCCAGCAGGCACCCCAAGGGGCTCTCCAAAGCCCCAGGAGGCCCCCAGAAGACCCAAATCAGGCCCCAAGAAGCCTCCAAAAAGTCCCCGAGAGGCTCCAAGCACATCCCAAAACCGCCTTCCAAGAGGCTTCCGAGAGGCCTCCCAAGAGATCCCCAGAGGCATCTACGAAGCATATAAGAGGCATCTGGCGTACAACATAGGCACGGTGGCGGCCTAGGCACGGTGGCGGGATAGTCCGAAAACCACTAGACCTGGCCCGGCACAGAAACGGAAAGAGCGCTTCAGAAAGGGAAACCGAAATTACTCACACCACCGTTTGTACCGGGAGCCTTGGCGTTGAGAGCTTGTTACGTCACCCCTCGCTCTTGGGAGCCTTGGTGTTCAGAGATTGTTGCGTTGCCGCCCGTTCCTGAACCTTGGCTGGGCCTTGGTGCCAGGAACTTGTTACGTCATCGCTCTCTGCAGGGAGCCTTGGTCTTATCAGCTTGTTTACATCACCGTTCGCTCTTAGGAGCCTTGGTGTGAAGAGCTTTTTGCGTTACCGATCGCTCTCTATTTGGCGTCTCTGGGCCTTCTTGGGAGTTCTGTTGGGGCCCTTTTGGAGCCCTTTTGGAGGCCTCTAGGGGACCTCTTGGGGGCCTCTTGAGGCTTCTTGGGGGGCTCTGGGGGCCTCCTGGGAGCTTCGCGGGGCGAAAAGCTAGACTTTTCGGTTCGTGGTCCCCCTCTGAGGGCCGTCTTGGGGCCCTCTTGGGCCGTCTTGGGCGCCTCTTGGGCCGTCTTGGGGCCCTCTTGGGCCGTTTGGGGGGGCCTCGTGGGAGCCTCTTGGGCCGCCTTGGGGCGGTCTTGGGGGCCTCTTGAAGCGTCTTCAACGCAGTGAAAGCCGAAAAGCCGTGTATGCTAAAAATGTACCTTTTCCCATCCATAGGAAATCAATGATTTTGGCCTCTTGGTGGCCTCTTGGGACGCCTCTTGGGACGCCTCTTGGGGGCCTCTTGGGGCTTCTTGGGGGGCTCTGGGGGCCTCCTGGGAGCATCTTGGGGCGAAAAGCTAGACTTTTCGGTTCGTGGTCCCCCTCTTGGGGCCGGCTTGGGGCCCTCTTGGGCCGTCTTGGGCGCCTCTTGGGCCGTCTTGGGGCCCTCTTGGGCCGTTTTGGGCGCCTCGTGGGAGCCTCTTGGGCCGTCGTGGGGCGGTCTTGGGGGCTTCTTGGGCCGTCGTGAACGCCGTGAAAGCCGAAAAGCCGTATATGCTAAAAATGTACGTTGTCCTACGGAAAATCTATGATTTTTGGCCTCTTGGGGGCCTGTTGGGGCGCCTATTGGGCGCCTCTTGGGGCGTCTTGGAGGCCTCTCGGGACGATCTTTGGGACCTCTTGGGCCGTATAGGGTCCTTCTGGGACGGAAACGGGGAGAACCAGAAAAACTGCAAAAACCCGCGGGAAAACCCGCGGGAAAACCCGAAAACGGCAATTAAACCCATTCACTCCCCCTACGCCCCCGCCCTGGAATCTCCCCCTTAAGGGCTTCGCCCACACCAGAACGTCATCACTCGTACCTCGCTCTTTCCGTTACCTGGGCCGGCACGGGAACAGGAAAGAGCGGACCAGGAACTTGCCCGAGAGGGCTCACGGCACCCTTCGACCTTGGGAGCCTTGGTGGTAAGAGCTTGTTACGCCACCACTCTCTGTTGGGAGCCCTGGTGTTCAAAGACTTTTACGTTGCCGCTCGCTCCTGGGAGTGTTGGTGCTGAGAGTTGATTACGTCACCGCGCTCTGGGGAGCCTTGGCGTTCAGAGCTTGTTGCGTCACCGCTCGCTGTGGGGAACCATGGTGCTCCTTAGCGTCTCTGGGGCTTCTTGGGAATTGGGGGCCCTTTTGGACAGTTTTGGAACTCTTGGGCCGTCATTGGGCCAGCCCAGTGCCTACACCCAAGCAGCCCAGACCCCATACCGGCTCGTCGGGCCCCCCTTTGGGAGCCTCTTGGGGCCCTCTTATCTCTTGGGGCCGTCTGGGGGCCCTCTAGGGCCGTCTTGGGGCCCTCTGGGGCCGCCTGGGGGCCCTCTTGGATTCGGCCCCTGTGGGGTGCCTCTGGGGCCGTATTGGGATGATCTTTGGGGTCTTTTGGGCCGTCTGGGGCCCTTCTGGGACTGAACAAGGGAGAACCCGAAACACCTGCAAAACCCCAACGGAAATCAATGCTTTTGGCCTCCCGAGGTCCTCTCGGGGGCCCTCTTGAGGGCCTCTGGGGCCGTCTCGAGACTCTCTTGGTCCGCCTGGAGGCCATCGAAAGCTCTCTTGGGGCCGTCTTGGGGCCCTCTGAAACCGTTTTGGGGCCCTCTTGGGCCGTCTTGGGGCCCTCTGACCGGTTCACACGAAAAATTTGAAGACCCTCCCTACAAGAACTTCACCCCCTAGGAAACGTCTCTCGCTCGTACCTCGCTTTTTCCGTCACCTGGGTCGGCACGGGAACGGAAAGAGCGCTTCATCAACCTGCCCGAGATGGCTCATGGCACCCTTCGCTCTTGGGAGCCTTGCTGTTCAAAGCTTGTTGAGTCACCGCTCGTTCTTGGAAGTCTTACTGGTAAGCGCGTGTTACGTCACCGCTCTCTGTTGGGAGCCTTGCTGGTAAGAGCTTGTTGCGTCACCGCTCCCTGTGCAGATTCCTCGTGCCAAGCGATGCTTACGTTGCCGCTCGCTGTTGGGAACCTTGCTGGTAAGAGCTTCTTGCGTCACCGCTCGCTCTTGGGAGCCTTGCTGGTAAACGCGTGTTACGTCACCGCTCTCAGCCGGGAGCCTGGCTCCTCCTCCTCGTCTTCCTCCTCCTCGTCTTCCTCCTCCTCCTCCTCCTCATCCTCCTCCTCATCCTCCTCCTGCTCCTCCCTCCTCCTATTGTCATTAGTATTAATCATCAGAGTGAGGAGGGCGAACGGTCAGTCATTGTCCCTGGGTGCGTGGCTGAATTAAGAATCCATGGTGAGGCTTATGTCTGTTGCGTTGTTGTTGTTGCTGCTGTTGTTGTTTGCTGTCGTCGTCCCCCCCGCGACCAAACCCGCGACCCACCCCGCGACATGGTCCGCGACCCATCCGCGACCCACCCGCGACCCACCCGCGACCCACTTGCGACCCACCTGCGACCCACCCCGCGACCCACCCGCGACCCACCCACGACCCACCCGCGACCCAACCGCGACCCACCCCGCAACCCACCCCGCGACCTGGCCCGCGACCCATCCGCGACCCACCCGCGACCCACTCGCGACCCACTTGTGACCCACCTGCGACCCACCCCGCGACCCACCCGCGACCCACCCGCGACCCACCCGCGACCGATCCACATTGGTTTGAAGAAAAAGTCGGCGCCTGCGGCGGGCTTGTTGTATTATGTTTGCATATTTGGCGCCTGCGGCGGGCTTCTCCAGAGACTTGCAGACTGCCGACGTCCCCACCGCTCCAATAATAGCAATTCCTCGTCCTCCGCATCTTCCTCCTCCTACTCCTCCTGCTCCTCCTCCTTTTCCTCCTCCTCCTCCTCCTCCTCCTCCTCTTCCTCCTGACTCCTCCTCCTCCTCCTCCTGACTCCTCCTCCTCCTCCTCCTCCTCCTCCTCCTCCCCCTCCTCCTCCTACTCCTGTTCCTGTTCCTGTTCCTGTTCCTCCTTCTCCTCCTGGCTCCTCCTCGTGATCCTCCTTCTCCTCCTCCTCTCCTCCTCCTCCTCCTCCTCCTCCTCCTCCTCCTCCTCCTCCTCCTCCTCCTCCCTCCCTCCTCCTCCTCCTCCTCCCCCTCCTCTTACCTCCTCTTCCTCCTCCTCCTCCCCCATCTTCCACCTCCTCCTCCTCCTGCTCCTCCTACCTCCTCCTCCCCTCCTTCCTCCTCCTCCTCCTCCTCCTCCTCCTCTCCTACCTCCTCCTCGTCCTCCCCCTCCTCCTTCTTCTCCACATCATCTTGCTTGTTCTCCTCCTACTCCCTCGTCCTCCTCCTGTTCCTCCCTCTCCCCTTTCTCCTCCTATTTCTCATCCTCCCTCCTCCTCATCATCCTCCACTTTTCCTCCTCCTCCTCCTCTTCCTCCTCCTCCTCGTCTTCCTCGTCTTCCTCCTCTCCTCCTCCTCCTCCTCATCCTCCTCCTCCTCCTCCTCCTCCTCCTCCTCATCATCATCCTCCTCCTCCTCCTCATCATCATCATCATCATCATCATCATCTCATCATCATCATCATCATCATCATCATCATCATCATCAATCATCATCATCATCGTCATCATCATCCATCATCATCATCATCATCATCACCATCACCATCATATCATTCATCATCATCATCATCGTCATCATCATCATCATCACATCATCATCATCATCATCATCCAGCATCATCAGCATCATCACATCATCATCATCATCATCATCATCATCATCATCAAGCTCATCATCATCATCATCATCATCCATCATCAGCATCAATCAACATCATCATCATCATCACATCAGCATCATCATCATCATCATCATCATCATCATCATATATCATCATCATCATCATTATCATCATCATCAGCATCACACACACGTCATCATCTCATCATCATCATCATCATCATCATCATCATCATCATCATCATCATCATCAGCATCATCATCATCATCCATCCGCCTCCTCTTCCTCCTCCTCCTCCTCAACCTCCTGGTCCTCCTCCTCCTCCCTCCTCCTCCTCCTCCTCCTCCTCCTCGTCCTCCTCCTCCTCCTCCTCCTCCTCCTCCTCCTCCTCCTCCTCCTCCTCCTCCTCCTCCTCCTCCTCCTCCTCCTCCTCCTCCTCCTCCGCCCGCTTGGGAGCCTCTTGGGGCCCTCTTGGGAATGATCTCTTGGGGCCGTCTGGGGGCCCTCTAGGGCCGCTTGGGGCCCTCTGGGGCCGCCTGGGGGCCCTCTTGGATTCGGCCCCCTCGGGCGGCCTCTGGCGCCGTCTTGGGACGTTATTTGGGGCCTCTTGGGCCGTCTTGGGTCTGTTTTGGGGCCTTCTTGGACCGTTTTGGTCCTGAGGTCCTCTCGGAGGCCCTCTTGAAGGCCTCTGGGGCCGTCTCGAGACTCTCTTGGACCGCCTGGAGGCCATCGGAAGCTCTCTTGGGCCCGTCTTGGTTTTGGAGCCCTCTTGGGCCGTCTCAGGGCCCTCTGGCTGGTTCACCCGAAAAAGTATGAGAAACACGCCGTGGGAGCCGCCCGGGAGCCGCTTCATTTGGAAAAATACAAAGGGAACGGACCATTGGACCATCTCACCTAGGCTTGCCCCCTCCCCCGTGCAAGGGCTTCCCTGCGAAACATCTCTCGCTCGTACCTCGCTTTTTCCGTCACCTGCTTGGCATGTGGACGGAAAGCACGTTTATTCCCCATATCCTAAGATGGGGTTCTTGTTATTACTTGGACGCCTCCTACTCCCTCTCCCTCCTCCTCTTTCCTCCTCCCCTCCTCCTCTTTCCTCATACTCAGACCTACTCATACTCAGACTTACTCATACTCAGACTTACTCATACTCAGACCTACTCATACTCAGACTTACTCACACTCAGACATACTCATACACAGACTTACTCATACACAGACTTACTCACACCCAGACGTACTCATACACAGACTTACTCATACCCAGACTTACTCATACACAGTATTACTCATACTCAGACTTACTCATACCCAGACGTACACATACACAGACTTTCTCATACACAGACCTACTCATACCCAGACTTACTCATACACAGACTTACTCATACACAGACTTACTCATACTCAGGCATACTCATACTCAGACCTACTCATACTCAGACTTACTCAACACACATCAGATTTGGAGGATGTCTCAGGCGGGGCGCTGGTTTCAGCACCCCTAAGGGGTGTTTGCACGGGCTCGTTCGCGGCCATTTTGTGGGGATGTCTCAGGCGGTTTGCTTGTTTCTGGGCCCAACATCCTTCGCTTGGAGAGCAGATTGTGAGGATGTCTCAGGCGGGGCGCTGGTTTCAGCACCCCTAAGGGGAGCCGCCAGGGGTGGTTGCACGGGCTCGTTCGCGGCCATTTGTGGGGATGTCTCAGGCGGTTTGCTTGTTTCTGGGCTCAACATCCTTCGCTTGGAGAGCAGATTGTGAGGATGTCTCAGGCGGGGCGCTGGTTTCAGCACCCCTAAGGGGAGCCGCCAGGGGTGGTTTCGCGGCCATTTTGTGGGATGTCTCATGCGGTTTGCTCGTTTCTGGGCCTAACATCCTTCGCTTGGAGAGCAGATTGTGAGGATGTCTCAGGCGGGGCGCTGGTTTCAGCACCCCCAAAGGGAGCCGCCAGGGGTGTTTGCACGGGCACGTTCGCGGCCATTTTGTGGGGATGTCTCAGGCGGTTCGCTTGTTTCTGGGCTCAACAGGGAGGGAAATGACAGGAACGAGGATGAGGAGGAGGAACAGGAGGAGGAGGAGGAGGAGGAGGAGGCGGGGGATCGTGAGGAAGGGCATGGGGGTGCGGAGGGGGAGGGGGAGCAGGAGGATGAGGAGGAGGAGCAGGAGCAGGAGAAGGGAGGGGGCGGAGGAACAGGAGGAGGAGGAGGAGGAGGAGGAGGAGGAGGGCGCTTTGCTCGAAGGTCCTTGACGCGAGCAGAACGTTTGTTCCGAAGTCCAGGACATATATATATATATACACATATATATATATGTATATATATATATATATTCATATGGGGGTGACTGCGAGGGGGGGGCGGTGGTTGTGTGCGGGGATCGTTGGAAATGCTCACCGTGGCACTATCCTCCAACATGACATGCACTTATGGCCTTGTGTGGCTAAACGCTCGTCTTACATATCCCACTGCCAACTATCATACAACATATGCACATGTGGGAAGCTCCAAGGCTACCACGGGCTGAAAAGGGGAAGGCCTGGCAGCTGAGGAGGGGGGATGAAGAGGAAGAGGCTCGCATTCAACCGTACTCAAAGCTCACTCTGACTCATACGCAATCACTCGCATTAGGGGTCACTCGTCTTCGTCGGCCCTGTCGCCCACGTGGACGCGCTATTGTAGCCGACCGCTCATGAACAGACGCTCACCACGGCATGACATAAAACATGAGATGCACAGATGGGGAGCTCCACGCAGTGAGTAATTTTGTGAAGGCACGAGGTTGCTGATTTAGCGTCGTAGAGCCAGGTTGGTGTTTAGACTCTGATACGACATACAAAAATCTAGCATCCAACCTTGCGAAAATTTAAAAATATTGCACTTCTGGCAGGGCCTTCCTGGTGGTCCTTTTGAGGCTCTTTTGGGCTGCCTTGGGGCCCATTCGGGCCGTCCCGGGACCCTCTTGGGGCTCTTTTGGGAACCTTTGGGGGCCCTCAGGGGCCTCTCTTGGACAATCTTGGGGCTCTGGTTGGCCGTCTTGACGCCCACTTGCACCGTCTTGAGGGCCTCTGGGGGCGTCTAGGGGCGGTCTTGGGGGCCTCCTGGGCCGATGTGGACGCTGTGAAGACGAAAGAAGCGGAGATGCTAAACAAATACGTTTTCCACTCCACATGGGCAGAATTGTGCCTCTTGGAGGTTTCCTTTCGGGGCCTCTGGGGGCGTCTCGGGGGCCTCGTGGGCTGCCTTGAAGCCAGATTGGGCCCCCTTGGAGCGCTCTTGAGCCGTCTTCGGGCCCTCTTGGACCTCTCCGACGCCATCTTGGAGGTATCTTGGGCGCTTTGGGGGCTGTCTTGGACCGTCTTGCGGCCTCTTAGGCGCTCTTGGGGCTGATTTAGGCCGTCCTGGGCCAAAATTGCCGCAACCTCGGGGTATCAGACCTGGGCTGGCACGGGAACGGAAAGAGCGCTTCAAGAACTTGCCCGCGATAGCTCGCGCCACTGTGCGTAATCACAGCCTTGGCGCTGGAAGCGATGTCTCACACCACTGTGCGTAATCGCAACCTTGGCGTTCGAAGCTCGTTACGTCATCGGTCTTAGCGGGAGCCTTGGCGTTAGGAGTTTGTTCGCATTACCCTTCGCTCTTGAGAGCCGTGGCGTTGAACAATGTGTCACCTCCTCCTCCTCCCCCACCTCTTCCTCCTTCTCCTCTTACTCCTCCTCCTCCTCCTCCTCCTCCTTCTCCTCTTCCTCCTCCTCCTCCTCCTCCTCCTCCTCCTCCTCCTCATCTTCCTCCTCCTCCTCCTCCTCCTTCTCCCCCTCTGCCTCATTCCCCATCCATCCTCCCTTTCCCCCCCCACTTCCGCCTCAGCCTCTTGGCAGTGGACCTCTTGGACGCCCTTTGGGGGCTGGCCAAGAGGGCCCGAGACGGCCCAAGAGGGCCCCAAGACGACACCAAGAGAGGCTCAAGAGAGCACCACGAGCCTCCCAAGAGAGCCCCAAGAGGCCGCCAAGAGAGCCCCTAGAGGCCGCCAAGAGAGGGCCCTCTTGGGCCGTCTTACCGGTATCGGGATAAATCCGTCTCTCCCCGCTTTCGCCATTGGGAGCCTTGGCGTGGAGAGTTTTCTGCGTTACCGATCACTCTTTATTTGGCGTCCCTGGGTCTTCTGGGCCGTCCTCTTGGGGCCTATTAGGGGCTCTTTTGGACTGTCTTGGCGCCCTCTTGAGCCGTCTTGCCTCTTCGAGGCCTCTGGCCGTCTTGGGGCTCTCTTGGCGGCCTCTTGGAACCCTATTAGGAGCCTCCTGGGGCTCTCTTGGGGCTCTCTTGGGGCCGTCTGTGGACCCTGTCGGACCGTTTGGGGACCCTCTTGGCCGGTCTTGGGGCCCTCTTTGGCAACTTTCGGACTCTTCCGGGGACCTCTTCGGTCGTCTTGGGACGATCTTTGGAGCCTCTGAGGCTGCTGTCGGCCGTTCTTGGCCGAAAACCCAAAAAACTTGAAACAACACGAAAACACAATAGAATTATGTCTCCTCGGGCTCTCGTGGAAAGCCTCCTTGCGGCTATTTGGAGCGTCTTTGGGGCCTCTTTGACCGCCGTTGAGCCATCTTGGGGCGTCTCGGGGGTTTCTTGGACCGTCGTGGAGCGAACTGAGGCCGTCTTGGAGCGCTCTGGGGCCGTCTTGGGGCCCTCTTGGGCCGTCTTACGGATATCGGGGGCCGTTTTGGGCCCCCGCAAAGGCTGTTAGACTTTCCGGCCGGCCGCCCCCCCCCTGGACCCCCCCCCATGGGCTGACGCCCTACCAAGAACGGAACCGCGTGAACGCTCTTTCCGTCACCTGCTTGGCATAGGGACGGAAAGCGCGGGTTCTGTGTGTGAGAGCGCGAGGTCGCTGGCTAGTGTCTTGGAGCCCTCCTGGTGTGAAGGTTTCGGTACGACATACAAAAATCTTGCAACAAAACCTTGCGGAAATCAGTGAACCTTGCATTTCCGGGCCTTCCCGAGAGTCCGTTTGGGGCCTTTGGGGCCGTCTTGGGGCCCTTTTGGGCCGTCCTGCGACCCTGTTGGGCTGTCTTGGCGGGCTTGCCGTCTTGGGGCTCTCTGCGGGCGCTCTTGGGGACCTCCTGTGGCCTCCTGTGGCCCTCTCGGGGCTCTCTTGGGAACCTTGCGGGACTCTCTGGGACCCGTCTCGGGCCGTCTTGGAGCTCTCTTCGGCCGTCCTGGAGCCCTTTGGGGCCGTCTTGAAGCGCTCTTTGGGGCCTCTCAGGCCGTCCCGGGGCGGTCTTGTGAGCCTCATGGGCCACCTTGGACACCGTGAAGACCAAAGAAGCGAATCTGCGAAAAAGTCAAGTTTTCCTCAGAGAATGGGGCGATGTTTGCCTCTCGGAGCTCCCCTTTGGGGGCCTCTTGGGACGCCTTGAGGTCCTCTTGGGCTGTCTTGAAGCCATGTTGGGCCCTCTTGGGGCGCTCTTGGGCCGTCTTCGGGCCCTCTTGGACCTCTCCGACGCCGTCTTTGGCGCGTTTGGGGCTGTCTTGGGCCGTCTTGGGGGCCTCTCAGGCGCTCTTGGGGCTGACTTGGGCCGTCTTGGGCCGAACATGGCCGAAATTACGGCGATTAGATCTGGGGCTCCGGCTGCCTACCCCTCCACCTTCCCTTGTTCTCCCGACTGACGGATCGCTACGCCACGCGCGCTTTCCGTCATCTGAGGCCCAGGCTGCGAGGCTGCGTACCCCCGACTAACAGATCGCGACGCTACGCGCGCTTTCCGTCATCCGCCGCCCCAGGTGGCTTGGTGCTTTTTGAAAACTCCTAGTGGGGTTTCGGCCCAGCCCGCCGGCCACCCGAAGAGCTCCCAGACCTCGTTCTCCGTCGGCCCCAGCGGATCCAAGACGGCCCAGATGGCCCGAAGTAGCCCCCAGGCTGCCTCCAAGACGGGCGAGGTGGCCCCAAGAGACGGGCGAAGAAGGCCCCGAGATCGCCCCAAGACGGCCCAAGAAGCCCCCAAGAGGGTCCCCAAGAGGGTCCCCAGACGGACCGAGAGGGCCCCCAGACGGCCCAAGAGGCCCCAAAGACGGCCCAAGAGGCCTCCAGGAGGTACTTCAGGACGGCCCGAAGAGTCAAAAATCATTGAGTGTCCTGAGGCGTAAGAAGAAGCTTGACATTTGCTTCAAAGCGGTCTTCCGACGGCCCAAGACGGCCCAAGAGGTCTTCAATCTCGCCCCAAGATCGCCGAAGAGGCCTCCAAGATGGCCCCAGGACGGCCAAGAGGCTCCCAAGACGGTCCCTAAAGAACCCCAAAACGGCCCAAAAGGCATCCAAGAGAACCAAGGTGGCATTCAAGACGACCGAGAAGCTCCCCGAGGGGGCCCCAAGACGGCCCGGAGAAGCTCCCAAAACAGCTTCGGACGGGCCAGCAGGAACGCCGTAAGACGGCCAAAGAGGCGCCCAAGAAGCCCCCAAAGGCCCCCAAGAGGCCCGAGGAGGCCGACAAGAGGCCACCCAAAGGCCCCCAGGAGGCTCCCAGGAGGCCCAAAGAATGACCCAAGAGGCTCCCAAGAGATCTCCTCATCGGTCTCATCCTTCTCCTCCTCATCCTCCTTTTTCCTCCATCTCCTCATCCGCCTCTTCCTCCCCCACGTGTTCCCCGAAGAGTTTCCACAACGGCAGGGGGAACGCATGGTCCAATAGCGTGGCCAGACGTTGCCCAGGCGTTTGGCCACATAGGCGTACCATAAAAGGCAGGGGGCGGCGGTGATTCGCCGTAAGCGTCTTCGATATCTGGCTCCCCATGACCATCCTCATCATAATCCGTTTCATGGCCCTCGCCATCACACATAAGGATCATCATCATCATCATCATCATCATCATCATCATCATCATCATCATCATCATCATCATCAGCATCAGCATCACCATCAGCATCAGCATCATCATCATCATCATCATCATCATCATCATCATCATCATCATCATCATCATCATCATCATCATCATCATCATCATCATCATCATCATCATCATCATCATCATCATCATCATCATCATCATCATCATCATCAGCATCATCATCATCATCATCATCATCATCATCGTCATCATCATCATCATCATCATCATCATCATCATCATCAGCATCATCATCATCATCATCATCATCATCAATCATCATCATCATCATCATCATCATCATCATCATCAGCATCATCATCATCATCATCATCATCATCATCAGCATCAGCATCAGCATCAGCATCATCATCGTCATCATCAGCATCATCATCATCACCACCACCACCATCATCATCATCACCACCACCACCATCATCATCGCCATCAGCATCACCATCGTCATCCTCATCATCACCATCAGCATCAGCAGCATCATCATCAGTATCAGCATCAGCATCACCATCAGCATCATCAGCATGGGCATCATCAGCATCACCATCACCAGTACCTACATCACCAACATCATCACTGTGACAGCAACTCGCCAATCATGATCAGCATCAGCACCGTAAACAGCTACATCGTCATCAGTATCGGCATCATCAGCATCGTCAGCATCGTCATCGTCATCGTCATCGCCATCATCACCATGATCATCATGAAAAACATCACAGATACTCATCATCATCAGCAGCATCATCGACTTCATCATCATCAAAATCAGCAGCATCATCATCGTCATCATCACCATCATCAGCATCATCAGCATCGTCATCAGCATCAGCATCATCGTCATCGTCATCATCACCATCATCAGCATCACCATCAGTATCAGCAGCATCCATCATCATCATCATCATCATCATCATCATCATCATCATCATCATCATCATCATCGGCGTCATCATCAGCAGCAGCATCAGCAATATGGCGCATTAGCATTAGCAGAATCACCAGCATCACCATCA
>CAUYUJ010019396.1:82507-110007 GCA_963575745.1 Prorocentrum cordatum | reverse complement strand
CCACTTTCTGACCCTCGTGCCTAAACACCTCGTGGGACATGTGCTCGTAGAACTTGGTTGAGTCCATGAGCCCCGCCCCGTACCCGAGCACTGCTTTCCTCGCAAAGCACGCGACCAAGTTGGAGATCACCCCCGCCATGTCGCACGGCGTGTCCGCGGTCCCCCATAAGAGTTCCTGGTGCGGAAGCTCCTGCTCCTACTTGACGACCAGTGGTTGCCTGAGCCTGCTCAACAAACTCGTGGCGAAGGCCAACAGGTGGATCGGCCGAGCTCCCCTTTTTTGGCCTCGCCAAAAACACCGTCACCAGACTATAGATTGCCATGGGTTTCGCGCTCGCCTGACACATGTTGAATATGTCCGCCAGCCCGTCGCTGTAGCTGTCGGGGAGCTGCTCCAGCAGCCTGGGGCGCAGCTTGTCCCAGCCTGCCCCCCTGCCTCCCGGGCACTTCTTGAAAGCACCCCTGGTCTCCTCCACGCTGACAGGCTCCAACGCTTCGCCTCTCTTCCAGTCACTCGGGTGCGCGTCTCTCCTCCTTATTGTTGTCCCAAACTTGCACCCAGGCCGCGAGTACCACGTCCATGCCTGCCGTGCTTGCCTGCGGGACGCCATCCACCTCTGGGCACGACGACGACGACGACGACGACGACGGCGACAACGACCACCCCGACGACGACGACGAAGACGACGACGGCGACGACGACGACGGGATGAGTACCGACTGAATGACGACGGCCAACGCGACACCCAACAAAATCTGGCGGGGGGGGGACGATTGAAAAAAAACAGCTTCACCCCCCAAATATTATTCGTCTTCACTACACAGTTAAGAGGCGACCCCGCTGGAGGGGGATGGGTGGAGTGCTCTTCATCGTCGACATTCATTCGCAGGTGCGGCGAGGATCGTTCTCCCTCCTCCACGACTTCTCTTCCTGTCACCCCCTGTCCTCCTCCTAACCCACACCCTTAGACTCACCCGCCTCTCCAATGCTCTCCCCTCTCCATTCCCCAGTTAATTCAGCTTCCACCTCCTAATCCTCCTTCTGCCCGTGGCCCACCCCTGACACAGGGCGCGACTCCACCGAGAGATCAAAGGAGGTGGCGCGAGCCCTCTCCCTGGGAACTCCTCCCCCCTGAAAAACGCTGCCCCGAGATGAAGTACAAGTCGGGCTACCATCGCTGCCAACAACAAAGCATCAAGATCTCCAATCGTCCGCAATCCCCCTTCCTAGAGTTTTCTTGCAGGATCGGCGTCAAGGGACAGCCTCCCTCCGCCCGATAGAGGAAGGAACATTCGATTGTAGCATCCCCAGCGACCGTGGCCGCGTAGCGGTCCTCGCAGAGGCATTGTTCACTCGCCGAGGCGCCTGCTGCCACTGGCCAGTCGAGAGAGAGAGAGACGCGAGAGAGAGAGAGAGAGAGAGAGCAGATGGGGACGGAGAGCGCACGCACGCGCTGGAGACTCCGCCGCGGCGCGGGCGGGGAGCCCAGGAAGCGGCACCAAAACTGCCAAACACCTGCTGCTCCTCTCGGGCCTCTCCCGAGGTGCGCTCGGGGCGAGATCCCGCGGCGGACCCGACCGCGGCGACGACGCCCGTCCCCCCCGGCGTGGCCAAAGTTCGGTGGCAACTCATGGGAGCCTCCCATACCATCCTGCTAACTCTAGCGAATCGACCCTAGCCGACGCGTATCGATGCAAATCGGCGCTAAATCGGCGCTAACTCGCCGATTAACAAACGCGCTAATCGACGCCGATGCACTCCATGGACGGAATCAAGAGGGTACGCAAGGCGTCCATGATCAGCTACCGAAACACGCGCTGGAGACTCCTCCGCTGCTCGGGCGAGGAGCCCGTGACACGGATGCCGAAACCCTCGCTCATCCTGGGCCTCTCCTGGGGTGCGCTCTGGCCAGGATCCCGCGGCGGACCCGGCCGCGGCGATGACGGCCCCCACCCCGACGAGGCCAACGCATCGGCATCGTGTTGTGGCTCCTCCTCCGAGCGGGCGCGCGCAGAGCACGGGCCGATAGCCCCCATGCGGAACTCGCCCCAACCGCCAACTCCGTCCGACGGCCCGACCAGGCACCGAGACCGCCGCCCGCGCGATCACCTCGCCGTCGTCGCCGCCGCCGCCGCCGTCGTCCTCGTCGTCGTCGACAGCAGCAGCAGCAGCAGCAGCAGCAGCAGCAGCAGCAGAATCGACATCACCAGCATCATCACCATCACCATCACCATCGTCATCATCAGCATCATCAGCATAATCAGCAGCATCATCATCACCACCATCAGCATCATCAGCAGCATCAGCAGCATCATCAGCATCATCACCACCATCATCATCATCAACATCATCATCAGCATCATCGTCAGTATCAGCATCAGCATCATCAGCAGCATGACAATCACCGTCACCATCATCAGCATCATCATCACCATCAGCAGCATCATCATCATCATCATAATCATCACGTTCACCAACATCACATCCTCAGCATCAGCAGCATCATCCTCGCCGTTATCGTCATCATCATCATCATCATCATCATCATCAGCAACAGCGGTATGATCATCACTGACATCCTCAGCGCCATCATCATCAACAACAAGGGCATCAACATCAGCAGCATCCTGATCTCATCAGCATCGTCATCGTCATCATCATCATCAGCGTCATCAGCATCGTCATCATCATCAGCATCGTCATCAGCAGCAGCATCATCATCGTCGCCATCCTCATCCTCATCCTCATCCTCACCCTCATCACCATCACCATCATCATAACAAGCATCACCAATATGTTCGGCATCATCATCAGCAGCATCATCATCATCATTGTCATCGTCATCGCCACCGTCCTCATGAGCATAATCAGCATAATCAGCAGCAGAAGCATCAGCAGCCTCATCACCGTCAGCAGAGACACCATCGCTACCGCCACCACAAGTACCATCGGCATCATCATCCTGATCAGCAGCATCATAATAATAATCATCATCATCAGCATCATCCCAATGACCGACATCGTCATCAACATCAGCATCAGCATCATAATCAACAGCAGCACTAATCCACATCGGCAGCATCATGTTATCATGACATCATCATCATTGTCAGAATCAGCATCATCACCATCGTCATCAGCATCAGCATGATCATCATCAGCATTGTAATCCTCAGTTGCATCGTCACCATCATCAACAACGGCATCATCATGATCATCAGCACCACCATCACCATCAACATGAGCATCGCCGTCCTCGTCCTCGTCCTCATCCTCATCATCATCATCATCATCATCATCATCAGCAGCAGCATCATCAGCAGCATCCTCACCAGTGTTGTCATCATCAGCATCATCACCACCACAATCACCATCACCATCACCATCACCATCACCATCACCATCATCGTCATCATCAATATCGTCAGCATCATCATCATCAGCAGCAGCAGCATCATCATAAACCATCATAGTCATAAGAATCATCAGCAATATTTATTATCATCAGCATCATCATCATCATCATCATCATCAGCATCATCATCATCATCATCATCATCATCATCATCATCATCATCATCATCATCATCATCATCATCATCATCATCATCATCATCATCATCATCATCATCTGCGTCATCATCAGCATCATCATCATCATCATCCTCATCAGCATCATCATCATCACTATCCTCGACATCGAATAAGTCATCGTCATCGTCATAGTTCTCTGGGTTGCCAGTGGAGGAAAGCGCGTCCTGGCACGCGGACAGCACCTCGTGTGGACACCGCGAGTCGGACCAGAAGAGGATCAGGCGGTTCCAGATGGGCTCCACCTTCGAGGAGGACGTAGAAGGGCGGAGGCGCAGCCCAGAAACGCGGATCGGCGTCATCTTCGTCGTCGACGTCGTCATCATCGTCTTCCTCCCCGTTCCTCCTCCTTCTCCTCCTCATCCTCCTCCTCCTCCTCCTCCTCCTCCTCCCCGTATTCCTCGTCCTCGTCGTCGTCATCCTCCGACCCGTATTCCTCATCAATTTCTACCCTCCTCCTCATCCTCCTCCTTCCTCCCACTCCTCCTGCACCTCCTTCTCACTCCCTCTCCTCCAACTGCAAGATGGGATCCACCTTTGGAAAGGAGGATGGAAAAGGAGGCGGGCAAAGGTTATACAATGAGATACTACGAATTGAGGTGCGACCGTCATTCTCGCGACCACGCCAGGACAGGACAGGACAGGAAGAAGCCGCGCCTAAATGGCGCATCGGCACGCATTGGCATGAAAACGAAGACAAGAAACTGTGAAGAACATTATGCTGAATACACGTGCGCCGGGTCACAGCCACTGTACATAGAACAGTGCTGGGCGGCGGGTACCACTAATTACACTTGCACATAGCACACTGAACATGCAAGAGGGCAGGGGGAGAGGGAGCGAGGTGCGGAAGGGAGGAGAACAGCAGCCGCGTTCCTGTGAACTCTTCATCTGGCGGTCAACTCGGTATGAGTTGGCAACGGGGGCGCACTAAAGCGGGACAAATATGTTCCCTGACCTGCTGAGGAGGGTGTCGAAGGAGGGAACAACCGAGGGGGACTAGTCGGTGTCAGACGGTCTTCTGAGTCACCTCACGTCGCCCTTCGCGCTGCGCGAAGTGCCATCATCTTCGCGCTCTCAGACCGCACCCCCAGAGGTGGTTTCGAAGTTTCAGATGTAAGTGTAACCAGTGCGTACCCACCTGGAGATGGCTCTGTCCAGCGACTCGCAGCTAATGCTTCCCCATCGCTTCCCCAGACAGCAAATCCCAACAGTCCTCTGAGCGAAAGTGGTTTACGGCGTTTCCCTTGTCCATCACCACCTGTTTGTTCCATTCGGGACGGGATTACCACTGCTCTGCTTAATATACACCCCTTGCCACACCGGAATGTCGGCCAAGCCGGAATCATGACGACCGCCCTGCGCCAGCCATGTCAAAAACAGTACCAAACACAATCTGCGGCAGCATCTGAATCACAAGCGGGCACCAGGCGAGCACTTTCCATATTATGTTTTTGGCACGGGCGAGGAAGGCGGCCTACCGCCTGCTGCGCGCAGGCCCACCACCCCAGCCAAGCATGAGTACGACGTGCACGGTGCGGCAGAATCTGGATCAGCCGCGGGCACCCCCACGACCACTTTGCACTGTCCCGCCATCGCTCGGACGTCCATTCCCCGTGTTTTTGTTCGGTTTCGTGCGTGGTTTCTTCGCCAAATGATCAAGGATGCTCCTCGATGGTCCTCGCCGAGAGACAAATGCACACGTCCGAGCGATGCCAAGCTGTTACCTGACAGGGATTCGGAGGGGTGGGGGGGGGGGGCAGCCCGGCACGCAAAGTGCACCTCGCGGGCGGTGCGCACCGGGATGGCGGACTTCAGGGGTGCCCGATGACTGCTGACGGCGGCCCCTGCCCATGCTGAGACTCGGGAGCCACTTCTGTGGCGTGAGGGCGGGAGGCAGTGAGCGAGACGGCCGTCCCTCGGGGGGGAGGACTTTGAACCCCCTTCCTGGGTCTGAAGGGGGGGGATCGCGAGCGGTCAGAGCGTCCAGAATGGCCCGAGCGAGAAAGCACAAATCCTGCACTGTCTTTTTGGGCTGTGCGCCAGTGGGGGGATGTGGAGGTGGCGGGGGTAACCCACGCCACCGCCTCAGATCGGAAGCCGGGCAAGGGCTGCTAAATCCGTGGCTGATAAAACCGACCTCCGGGAAGTTGTCTTCGTCCTTCCGGAAAGAAGCCCGTTGACTGTTTCGCGTGCCGCGCCTCGTTCCGGGAAATTGACATTCCTTCTGGGAGGGCCGTTTTAGCAGTCACGGTTTTAGCAGCCCTCGCCCAGCTTCCCATCATATTCGCCGGCATCCAAATTGGCCCCACGACGGCCCGAACGGCCCCCCCGCAAGGGGCCTCGAAGGGGCGCCCGAGTGGCCGGCAAGAGGCCCCAACAGGAGGCGCCCGAGATGCCTCCAAGAATGAAGCCCCCCACGAGATGGCAGGGCCCCCAAGGAGGAGGACGGATACTGAGGGGGAGAGAGCAGAAGGAGAGGGAGGAGAGCAGGAGAGGGGAAAGATGAGGAGGCGCACCAGGAGGAGCAGAAGGAAGAGAAGGATGAAAGAGGACGAGTGCAGGTGAAGGAGGAGAGCAAGAAGAAGGGGGAGGAGGTCGATTCCGACGAGTTTATCCTCCTCCTCCTTCTCCTCCTCCTCATCGGCATCCTCATCCCAATCCTCATCCTCTTTGTCGTCCTCATCTGCATCCTTATTTTGTTATCAACGACGACCAATTCATCATCAACAACTTCAGCATCAACAGCATCATCACAATCAGTACCATCATCATCATCATCATCATGCTCCTCCTCATCATCATCAGCATCATCATAATATTCATCATCATCACCACCACCACCACAACCACCGTCGACATCATCATCATCATCATCAGCAGCAGCAGCAGCATAATCATTATACTCTAAATCCTCATCATCATCAGCAGCAGCATCATCAGCAGCAGCAGCAACAACAGCATCAGCATCAGCATCAGCATAATCACCATAAACATCATACTCATCATCATCATAATCATCATCATCATCATCATCATCATCATCATCAGCATCATCATCATCATCATCGTCGTCATCATCACCACCACCATCAAAAGCACCACAATAACTACCCTTCTCAACATCATCATCAAAGCAGTAGCTCGAAGACGAATACTAATGATCATAGTAGCCAAAACAATAAATCCTACCACTACTATGGATCATTACATTATTAGTACTCGGAACCTAATAGTAAGAAGAATACGAATTGAAATAGGGAAACTTAAACATGAATAAGTACATAGTTAATAAAATTGCAAGTCATGGGAGCAGTAATACTACTCATATATCATACGAATGAAAGAATCAGAAGACGGATTATCTTGGCGACGGGCCCAGCCATATGCAACTGTGCGTACCGCATTATGACTCCAGCTTTCAATCGAATCCCCATATGGGGCCACGAAACATGGGCGGTAGCGCCCTGCGAACCCTGCCGGCAGCCGAAATCGTGCGGGGCCGCCCAATGAACTTTGCCACTGGGGCCGTCGGTGGAGTTCCTTGTGGGGCCACGGAGCGCGCGAGGGGCTGTGCCAAAATAGGGCGGGGCCACCATGTGAACTCTGCCACTGGGGCCTTCGGTGGGGCCCCCCATGAGGCCACGAAAAAAAGGTGTGCCAGAATGGGTGCGGGGCCGCCATGCGAACGCTGCCACTCGAGCATTCGATAGAGCCCCCTTCTGAAGTAGCGAAATGTGTGAGGGCTGTCCCGAAACGTGCGAGCGGTGTGCCAAAATGGGTGCGGGGCCGCCATGCGAACGCTGCCACTGGGGCCATCGGTGGAGCTCCTCATTGGGCCACGAAGCGTGTGAAAGGTGTGCCGAAATAGGTGCGGGGCCGCCATGCGAACGCTGTCACTCGCACCTTCGGTGAAGCACCCTTTGTGGCAACGAAGCGCGACAGGGTCGAGCGGAAATGGGCGCGGGGCTGCCATGCAAACGGTGCCACTCGGTCTTCGGTGAAGCGAAGCGCCACGAAGCGCGCGAGGGGCGCGCCGAAATGTGCGCGGGGCCTCCGTGGGGCCCTGGGAGGTGCCCCCATATGGGGCCACAAAGCGCGCGAGGGGCGTGTCGACATGAACGGCGTGGACACATTCGGGCGGCACCACCGGGGCCTTCGGTGGCGCCCCCCGTGGGGCGGCAGTCCGCGTGATGTGTGCGCATGTGCGCGCGCAGAAATGGGCGGTGCGGGCGCACGCGGGCGGCGCCTCTGGGGCCTTCGGCGGAGCTCCCTGTGAGGCCACGTAACGTGCGAGGGGCGCGCCGAAATTGGCGGCGTAGGCCGAGCTGAGATCGAATAGGAGGATGGATGGGCCAGCATCAGAGGAGCCCTGGGCGCCGTCCGCACGCGGGCGACGCCCAGGTCCCAGATGTATCACGGGCCCCGCGCCGCCTCGATGACGCCGCACGGACGCCGCGGCAACGAGGGGCCCCGAAGCAGACCAGACAGGCATCCGTCCGACCCTGCCCTACCCCGCGGGCAAGCCAGGGGGATGGAAACCGCCCCCGCGGGGACAGAAGCTGGCAGCCCCAGCAGCCGCCAGCGGCCGTGCGCACAGGGCGAGCTCGACCCAGGCGGCGGCCCCCCGAACCCACGCCGGGGGGCGCCGCGCCGAAAATTCGAAGCGGACCCAGCAGGACAGAGCGAGGGCCCGCCCCTACTCCGTCGGCCGCGCGGGCGGCGCCAGAAGCGCGTCCGCCCCACCCACACGGACGAGGAACTCGCCCTCCACGCAGCAGTCCTCGGAGCTACGGGTCGAGGCCACGCGGCAGCCCACGAGCTCGATGTCTCCAGCCCGCAGCCAGGCCTTGCCCGAAAGCCTGGGCCTGGCCGCAACGGGGCCGCAGCCCTTCCGCGCAGGCGCGGGTGAGCCCTCCGGAACGGCACTGCGGCGCGGCCTGGGCCGCGCGGAACGCCCGCGCGTCGGCGCCCTCCAGCTGCGCCCCGGGCGCGGCTGCATGGAGGGCGGCACTGCGCCGCAGCCTCTGGAGCCACGTAGGCGCGCGGCCCTCCACCAGCGCGGCGAGGGCTGGAAGAAAGCAACGGACGCGGGCGGCCACCTCGCCGTCGCCCACGATGACCTGGAGGGTCTCCTCCGCGTCCTTCCGCTGGCGTTCAGCGGCCGCCAGCTGCGACTGCAGCCGCGCGGCGACGAGGCGGTCCGCAGACGCCCAGGCACCAGCAGCGCCGCGCAGCACCGCCGCCGAGCCCGCCACCGCGGCCGTCCGACGCGCCCCGCCAGAGCACGATCGCCACGCATCCGGGGCGAATCCCGCAGCCATCCTCAGACTCCCAGCTCCAGACGCCACATGCCACATGCCGCGAGGCGGAGGAGGAGGAGGGGAGGAAGAAGTAAGGAAAGGAAGGAGCGCGGGTCGCTCTCTCTTCAAAACGAAGACCCAACACCACATGATGGTGGATAATAAAGGTAATAACACATGCTAAGACATAAGAGGATCAAAAAAACATGACAATAAAATTGAAAAAAAATGTATCGCTGATAATATTGATAGTGATAACGATACTACGAATGGTATTGCAAATCGATAACGATACGACGGCTGAGACTACGAATAGTCGTGTTCGTACTACTACTACTACTACTACTACTACTACTACTACTACTACTACTACTACTACTACTACTACTACTACGACTACTACGACTACTACGACTACTACGACTACTACGACTACTACGACGACTACTACTACTACTACTACTACTACTACTACTACGACTACGACTACTACGACTACTACGACTACTACGACTACTACGACTACTACGACTACGACTACTACTACTACTACTACTACTACTACTACTACTACTACTACTACTACTACTACTACTACGACTACTACGAGTACTACTAGTACTACTAGTACTACTAGTACTACTACTACTACTACTACTACTACTACTACTACTACTACTAGAACGAATCACATTTAAAAGCAGAAGCGGAATGCTAAATTCATACGAGTCGTAGAGGTAATCTGAATAATAAGCATAAAAAATCAACAACATCAGCATCATCATCATCATCATCATCATCATCATCAGTGTCATCAACATCATCATCATAATCATCATCATGAGCAGCATCATCATCACCACCACCATCATCAGCATCGTCATCATGATCACCTCCAGAAACATCATTATCAGCAGCAGCAGCATCGCCATCATCATCACATCAGCAGCAACATCACCCGTACCATCAGCAGCACTCAAATGATAACGATTACAATGCTACGTTAATATGAATCAGCATCAGGTGAACCACCACCCGCAGCAGCAAGATCAGCATCAGCATCAGCAGTAGCAGCAGCATCACCATTCTCGGCATCATCATCATCACCGCCGTCAGCATCTTCATCATCACCAGCAGCAGCACCGACATCATCATCAGTATCAACAGCATCAGTATATTCATCAACATCCGCGTCGTCATCATCATCACCATCACCATCATCCTGATCAGAGTCACCATCAGCATCCTCATCAGCGTCATCAGCGTCATCATCAGCAGCACCAGCACCATCCATCCATCCATCCATGGATCCATCAATCCATCCTTTTTCCCGAAAAGATATCTCCCCCACGTCGCAACCCCAGACGTGGTGGTACGGCGGGCCTGAAGCATGACATTTGCAACCATCTCAAAGGTGAAAGTCGGCTGGGTTTCAAAATTTGACTTCCGAATTAATGCCGCGCATAACCGAGCGCGGGCGATAATAGTCCCCGGGAGATAATGAAGTTCGGGGGTCGGGCGGGGCTAATCAACGATTTTCCCGGGGAAGCCGGTGGAAGCTATGGTGATGATGGTGACGATGCTCATGATGATGGTGATCCTGGGCGCTCGGCACAAGACTGACCCGAGATATCTCGATGCTCGTGGCTACAACTTGCCAGCATGCGCTCGGTACAAGACTGACTCGAGAGACCTCGAGGCTCGTGGCTACAACTTGCCAGCAGGCGCTTGGCACAAGACTGACTCGAGAGATCTCGAGGCTCGTGCCTACAACTTGCCAGCGCAAGAGAGGTCCTTGGCCGTTCTGGCCCAAAGATCTCTCTTGCGCTGGACTTCGAGCCACTCCCCCATGCAGGCGCTGCCGCACGTTCGTGACCTGGGCAAGCTGAACTGTTGAGAATCCCACAGCCCTGCCACACGCTCGTGATTGCGGAAGCTGGTATGGTGAGACCACCACGGCCATGCTCAGCGTGTTTGATGCTGTTGCTCGTCAACATGAGATGATAGCAACTTCGATTCGCAACTTCCCCCGTGGATTATCAAGTTCGGCCTCCGCGCCCCGATCCACAATTAAATCCTATTGAAAAGAGTAACACATAGAGGGGGGAAAGGGGAGGGTATGTTTTATTATCGCCCGCACGGGGTTGTGCGCCTTCAAAATGCGCTACAGCTTCAAAGATGAATGGTGGCTGGTTTTCAAAGTGTGGTTATCACCTCAGCGCAGCGCACACTCGTCCTACTAAAAGTGTTCAGCTGATTCGCATGGCTGAAACTCCAAGAATTGCGTTCTGACGCGACTTAGACTTACCAGAACGCACCAGTCACGTTGATTCGCGGTGTCGAAATTCCAAGGATGGTGTCTGACACGACTTAGGCTTGCCCGGACACAGCAATCACCTTCATTCGCGGCGCAGGAATTGCGTTTCGACACGATTGTGGATTCCTCAACGGTTGCCTTCCAACGAGGCATTTCCCGCAACCAGCATACGTTATTGTAGGGAACTTGGAGGGGCGGTTTATCGCAACATCGTTGATGTGCCTTGGCTTTACACTGGTCCTCCTCCCCTTCCTCCTCCTCCTCCTCCTCCTCCTCCTCATCATCCTCCTGCTCCTCATCCTCATCCTCGCCTCCAGCATTGAAAACAACTACCCACACCACTGCTAAGTATTCTGAGCACCACCTCGTGCTTGATCCGCAGGTTCTGCTCGCCTGGATGGAAGAGCCGCAGCTCCCCGCCGTGGTCCTCCCGCCAGCCCTCGTTGAGGTAGAGGATGCCTCCAGCTGGGGTGGCGCAGAACGGAGAGAGGGCAGGGGGGGAGGGGAGGAAAGCGAGGGAGGGAGCCGAGGGAGTGAGGGAGGGAAGGGAGGGAGGGGAGGGAGGGAGGGGAGGGAGGGAGAGAGAGAGGGGGGCCTCCAGAGCCAGAGCCCCCTCCTCGTGCTGCCCCTCGACAGATCAAGCCTTCCGACGCAAAAAGAGGCGTGATTCTTGACGGTTGCTTCCTCGACTTTGTCACATGGTCCTACTTATTGTCATTATTATACGCATCCTGTTCCTTGTCACCCCCCTTTCCTTCTGAAGGCACGCCCCCCCGACTTCTCCTGAAGAGCGCTGTCCAGAATCTCGAGGCGGACCCAGCCGTAGGGACGAGGGCCCCCCAGGCAAAGAGGACCCACGAGGTCGAAGACTCCACCTCTGGCGGGCCCCAAGAGGGGGCCAGGAAGCCCTAAACTGACACCCAAAAACATTCCTCCTCATCTGCCTCCTTCTCCTCCTCCTCCTCCTCCACCTCCTCCTCCTCCTCCTCCTCTTCTGCTCCTCCTCCTCCCTCCTCCTCCTCCCTCCTCCTCCTCCTCCTCCTCCTCCTCCTCCCTTGACTCCTCCTCCTCCTCCTCCTCCTCCTCCTCCTCCTCCTCCTCCTCGGTGACTTGCTGACGCGGACGGTTCTCCTGATGAAAGATGGCGCCCTCGACCCCTCCCGCCGGTGAGCCGGCGGGAGGGGAGCAACATCCAAGAGGTAACAAGAGGGATAAGCGAGAAGGATGACGGATACCTCGGACCTAGGCCAGAAGAACACCCTTCAAGAACACCAGACCCTCCGTCGGCCAAAACAAACAGGACATCCAAGAGTACCCCCCCAGGATGCACAAGAACATCCAACAAACACACAAAGAACACTGGGGCACCCTCCCCGAACAGACCTCGATCTTATGCCTCAGTACGACCTTATGGAGGACCTCCTCTTCCTTATGGAGGACCTCCTCCTCCTCCTCCTCCTTCTGGAGGACCTCCTCCTCCTTATGGAGGACCTCTTATGCCTCAGAACAGACCTCGACCTTATGGAGGACCTCCTTCTCCTCCTCCTGCTCCTCCTCCTGCTCCTCCTCCTCCTCGCCCTCCTCCTCGCCCTCCTCCTCCTCGTCCTCCTCCTGTGCGGCAGCACGGGTCGCCTGTGAGGAGGCGGCCGTTGCCCGAGGAGTTGTCGGTGTGCCTGAAGTAGCGGGCCCTGCTCTCGCCCGGGTAACACGTCAGCATCATCTCGGAGCACCACCGCACGCCGCCCAGGGCGGACGCCACGGCCGCGTTGCCGGCGTGCTCCGCGCCCACCTGGAGCCTCCTCCTCCTCCTCCTCCTCCTCCTCCTCCTCCTCCTCCTCCTCCTCCTCCTCCTCCTCCCTTGACTCCTCCTCCTCCTCCTCCTCCTTATCGGGGTCGGGGTGGTTTTTCCTCCCTTTGAGCGCGGCTGCTGCATCGGTGCTCGCACCGAAGGGGTCCCCGTGGAGGCTACAGGGACTCGGAGAGGAGGAGCGCCGCCGATCTCGGCGGGTGGCCAGGGTCCCAGGCTCCAGGTTCCCGGGTGTCCGGCTCTGCGCTCCTAGGTTCTCGGGCACACTCTTGCGGACAAACTCACAACTGCGCCACGCAAGCATTGGGCGGCATCGCATCGTCGGAAAGTCGGAACCGAATGGAGTCATGACGGCCAGAATCGGCATCGAATCGGACCGATCGGATCGGATCTGGGGGGACCCAGGCATGGTCACGCCCGGCCTCCAGTTCTGGCCCCCAGAGCACGAATGGACTGCACGGTACAGGGGACAGAGCGGAGAGCAGAGAGCAGACGCCAGAAGAGCCAGAGAGCCAGAGATCGCAAGGAACCTGATGGGGCAAGAACTGGAAGCGCAGATTGTGTCCAGTGGGCTCGTAGACGGAAAAGACAAAAAGGATTACTGCGACGACAAGGCGGCGGATGTCGAGGATGGCAGCGTGGATGACGGGGAAGGCTGCGAGGGGAGCAGAGAGAAGGACATCGATTAGGAAGCCAAGTACGAGGACGAGGAGGAATAGATGGAGGACAAGTACGAGGAGGAATGAAGCGGAGGGGGAGGAGGAGGAATAGAAGCAGGACGACGGCGGCGGTGACAAAGACTCAGGCGAAACGCTCGATGTTGCAAACGTCGATGATGGCACAGTCTTAGTTGCGTGAGGATGTCCCTAACGAAATCGTCAGGTTCGGTCGCCTGGAGGGCACTCTTGGGGTCATGGTTGGGCTCGTGTTGGGCTGTTTTGGGTCGCCTTGATGCCTTCAGAGGCCATTACAATGCGATGTCAGACACATGCGGAATCGCATTATTTAGGAGGTCGGTTTGGCCCGCCGTGAAGCCTTTTCGAGAGCGGTAACAAGACGATGCTAGAACCGCATGTTTCAAAACGACGGTATTATATTTGTCATTGTTTTGAGGATGCCCCTAGCGAAATTGCAATGTTCGGCAGTCTGCAGGGCGCTCATGGAGCCATCTTGGGGTCATGTTGGTGCTCTTACCTTTCTTAGTATTGACACACTTCGATATTGATGTCACAACGATGCTCGGAACACACAAATGTTTGAAGGCGAAATGAGCATGTTTGGAGACGGCTTCGAAGATACAAAATGTTGGACTGCCATGCTCGTCCCTATGTTCTGAATATGTCTCGGGCGAGAGCGTCGTTCTCAACATAAAAGAGGTAGTGAAACACCTCTGTCGACATCTTGTTCGAAGATGTATCAAACAAAACGCTCATTCACGATGACTCGCCAAACCTGACCGGACAACAACGGGAAGCAGCGTCGCTATCTCTATATATATATATACATGTGCAAGCATATATGTTGTATATGTGCATATACATCACATATACATATAATTCGCCGAGAACTCTGAAAATGACGCTTGGTCTGATATGCTGGTCTGCCGCGCTGGTCTGCAGAACTGCATGCCGTGATGATGTGCCGTGCTGGCGTGCCGTGTTGGTTTGCCGCGCTGGTCTGCCAAACTGGTCTGCCGTGCTGGTCTGCCGTGCTGGTCTGGCATGCTGGTTTGCCGTGCTGGTTTGCCGTGCTGGTCTGCCGTGCTGGTCTGCCGTGCTGGTCTGCCCTGCTGGTCTGCCGTTTGCTGGTCTGCCGAACTGGCCTGCCGCGATGGTCGGTCGCGCTGGTCTGCCGTGCTGGTCTGCCATGAAGGCCTGCCGTGCTGGTCTGCTGTGTTAGGTTGCTGTGCTGGTTTGCCGCGCTGGCGCGCCGCGCTGGTCTGCCGAGCGGGTCTGGCATGCTGGCGTGGCATGTTGGTCTGCCGTGGCATGGCATGGCGGGGCCTAAAAGCACATGAAACAGGGAGAGAGGAGAGGCACATGGGCCCACCCTCAACCCGCGCGGGGGGGGGCACCACGGGCCGCCTGCCGAAACCCCAGACAGGACGGCCCCAACCCACGAGACGGGGCGGAGGAGGCGCAGAAGCCGAAAGGCTAGACGATGGCCCCGCCCCATCACCGTCACCCCCTGCTCTCGACACTGGCGGGGGCACAAACTGCAGACCGCATTCGATTTCGATTATGGGAGGCCACGCCCGCTCTGCGCATCAAAGGGAGGGCACCTCCTGCATCACGGCACACACACACGCACAAACACATGCAAACACAAGACGCAGAACAAGGGATGCAGATTCTGCGGCGGCCAGCACACGCCCTCCTGTGGGGCGCTCCCGTAGAGCTCGACTGGACCACGGATCGCACTGGCTTACTGCCGCCCACTCACGCTCAGCAGCTGCTGCTGCTGCTGGAGTTCCGCCCACGCCGCTCCGCCAGCGGCGGCTCGCTTCCCGCCCCGCACGCCGCAAACGCACAGAGGGCCAACGGGCGCCTCAGCCACTGCTCTCGCTGCTGGGGTCGGCTGCTCCGCGGCGCCGTAACACGGCGGCGCACGCGTCGGCTCCCTTGCCTGCTGCAGCCGCTGCCCAGTTGGCCAGCTCGGCCTCGTCGAGTCCGTAAGCAGCGAGGTGGCCAGGGCAGCCTCTAGCCGCGGGCACCTCTGCGCCGCTCCCGGGGGCCCGGGGCGCCTCCGCCTCGGCGCCGCTCGGGCCAGCAGACCGCCTGCCTGCCGTGGGGCATCCTGCTCCACCGGTGCTGCCAGCCGCCTCGAAGGCGTCGTCCTCGGTGCCCTGGATGCCGAACCAGGCAAGGTAGCGTAGGCGCGCGTCCCCGGCCACGGTCACCACCTGGCGAAGCTCGCGCACGTCCTGACCCCGCTGCCCATGCTCATCTGCCGTGCTGGTCAACAACCCTGGTCTGCCCTGCTTGTTTGCACAGTTGGTCCGCCGTGCTGTTCCGCCGCGCCGGTCTGCCTGGCTGGTCTGCCGCGCTGGTCTGCACTGCCGGTCTGCCGTGCTGGTCTGCCGAACTGGTCTCCGCCGTGCTGGTCTGCCCTTCTCGTCTGCCGTGCAGGCCTGTTGGTCTGCCGTGGTGGTCTGCGGTGCTGGTCTGCCGTGCTGGTCTGCCGCGCTGGCGCGCCGCGCTGGTCTGCCGCGCTCGTCTGCCGCGCTGGTCTGTCGCGCTGGCACCCGCGCGGGCCTGCCGTCGAAGTGGCGGGGCCTTGGAGGCAAAGAGAAGAGGGGGGCGCCGGCTCAAGCAGCGGGGTGGCCGCGTGGGGCCAGGGCACGGCGGAGGCGGGCCAGCCGAAACGCACGTCTGACTGTTGGGCCTCACCCCAAGACGCCGAGCCCCCGCCCAAACCTCTGAAAGGATCAAGGCGAGTCCCCAGAACTCCACGGCAAATCACTGCTAGAGTCAATCGGAAAAGGACTCGCAGACGCAAGGACTTCAACGACCAAAAGAGCCTCACACTGGACCCAGGCGCGCGAGCGTGCAAATACAGGAGACAGCGAACAATACCCGCCTTTCGCCGAGGTCAGCGCGCGCCCTCCTGCGAGGCGATCACCCAGAACTCGAATGGCTCTCGGGTTGGCACTGGCCCGCTGCTGCTCACTCACGTCTTGCAGCCGCTGCGGCCGAGGTCCAGCCCGCGCAGCTCCGCCGGCGGCGGCTCGCCTTCCGCCCCGCGCGCCCCTCGCGCGCGGAGGGCCAGCGGGCACTTCCGTGGGGGGGTGCAAAATATATCTGGGACGGCGCCTCGCTGGAACAGTGCCTGGCGCCACATTCCCACGGACCTGCGGCGTTCAGAGTGCCCGCGCGGGCGGGCCGTCCACGGCGCGGCGACATAGAACGAGAGAGAAAGTCGCTGCACGGCGCATGGGCCCCTACAGATATGTCGGGAAAAGCAAATGGGGCGCGGCGCCCCACGCGAGGCGGCGCTGAAAAGACGGGCGGGCCCTGACGGTGCGGGCCGGAAAGCCAGAGGCGCGAAACTAGCCCCGGCGGATGGCGCATATATGTCGGCAAAATGTTGCAGGGAAAACGCACCGGGAACAGATGCACCGATCGATAGAAGAATTGAAAGAGATCCGCCAGTCCGCCCAAAAAACAAGAAAAACGCGAGAATCGACAGAGATTGTCGCCCGCGGGCAAAAATTCTGTTACCACAGGGGAAACAACTGGCGATAATCTGAGCAGAGGGGGAGGGAGGGCGACGACAGCGTCGCTAACAAACTCTGCACCAACGTCGCGACAGTGGAATAGCATGCCACACCGCGCACCTGGGCTGCGACCCGACGCCCCCTGCAAGTCCCACCAGCCCTTTAGGGCGTAGGTGGTCTAGAGCGTTTCCTCTGCCAACCCCCCTTCTTTCCCTTCGGGGAGGGGTTTACCCCTCCCCTTACCCCTCCCCACTGACCTGGACGGGGCGTTCCGCGACGCGTTGGGACGCCCAAGATGGCCCAAGACTGCTCCAAGAGCGAAAAGGCGAGAAAGCACAAAACATTGATTTTCCTTAGGTTTTGGAAGGATTTTGGCCTCTTGGGGGGGCCCAAGAGGCGATCCGAGGCACTCTAGAGGGGCGAGGCTAATTGAGGCTCCCCCCTTCTTTGATATATATTCCCAACATGGCCCCAAGAGCGCCCCGAAGGCTCCCAAGAGCGCCCCAAGAGCGCCCCAAGAGCGCCCCAAGAGGGCCCCAAGAGGCGCCCAAGATGCCTCCAAGAGGCTCCCAAGAGACTCCCAAGAGGCCCCAAGAGAATCCAATATGGCCCAAGACGGCTCCAAGAGCGAAAAGGCGAGAAAGCAAAAAACAATGATTTTCTGTAGGTTTTGGACGGGTTTTGGCTTCTTGGGGGGGGGCCCAAGAGGCGACTCGAGGCACTCTAGAGGGGCGGGGCTAATTAAAGCTCCACCCTTCTTTGATAGATCTCCTCCAAGATGGCGCCATGAGCACCCCGAAGGCACCCAAGAGCGCCCCAAGAGCGCCCCAAGAGAACCCCAAGAGGCTCCAAGAGACGCCAAGAGGCGCCCAAGAGGCCTCCAAAAGGCTCCCAAGAGACCCCCAAGAGGCCCCAAGAGGCTCCCAAGATGGCCCAAGACGGCTCCAAGAGCGAAAAGGCGAGAAAGCAAAAAACATTGATTTTCCTTAGGTTTTGGACGGAATTTGGCCTCTAGGAAGGCCCAAGAGGCGATTCGAGGCACTCTAGAGGGGCAACGCTAATAAGCAACCCCCCCTTCTTTGATAGATCTCCTCCAAGATGGCCCCAAGAGCGCCCCGAAAGCTCCCAAGAGCGCCCCAAGAGCGCCCCAAGAGGCCCCAAGAGGCCCCCAAGAGGCCTCCAAGAGGCCTCCAAGAGACTCCCAAAAGGCCACAAGAAGCTCCCCGAGATACGCAAGAGGCCTCCGGGACCGCCAAGAGGCCCCAAAGACGGCCCAAGAGGCCCCCAAGCTCGCCATTGTCCTCCTCCTCCTCCTCTTTTTCTCCCTCCTCCCTCCTCCCCTCCCCCTCCTCCGCCTCCTCCTTCTCCTCCTCCTCCTCCTCCTTCTCGTCCTCCTCGTCCTCGCCCTCCTCCATCTCCTCCTCCTCATCTTCCTCCTCCTCCTCCTCCTCCTCCTCCTCCCCCTCCTCCTCCTGCTCCTCCTCCTGCTCCTCGTCTTCCTCCTCCTACTCCGACGACGACGACTCCTCCTACATCCTCCCCCTCTTGGGGCGTATGGCGGCTCAACCCGCTCTTTGTTCTTCTGCATGCTCCCCCGCTTCCCTCATCACCTCCACTCCCCTGGGGCTCATTTCTGGACGGGCTGGTGGGGATACGCGAAGCGTCTAGAATTCCCAGAAGTCACAGCGGTGAGCCACATGCCTCGCCTGACATATTGCCTGCTCCGATTCGGCCCCAGAGGTGTCCTTGACGGCCGACATCATTAACAACATTTTGATTCGGGCAGGAAGGAGGACGATGCAAATCGCCCAGCGTCGCCGACGCCATGGGCCGGGGACGTCGAAAACCTGCCCCCGCGCGCGCCCTGCCCGCCGTGCGGCCCCCGAGGTGGGCGACCCCAGAGAGCCACGGCGGCAGGGGGGGCAGAGGAGGCAACGCCGCCAAGGGGACCGGCACGAGGCTGGAGACCGGGGAGGGAGGAGAGAGCGAGCGACGGGGCACGACCGAGCCGAAAGGGGCGCGGGAGAGGAGGGCGGAGCCGGGGCGACAGTCCGAGGGACGAGCAGGAGGGAAAGCAGGCAGAGGAGCGACGAAGGGCAGCGGAGGGAGGGACGGCGGCGCCGCCCAGAAGGCAGGCGGGCGGGAGAGCAGCGCCAGCATCCCGGCTTCCAACACTGAGCCCCCTGAGCTCCACTGCTGGGCAAAATGCCAGAAAGGAGGGAGGAGAGGAAGGAGCAGAGGACCAGGGCCTCTCGCGGTCCGCGGCCCACGTTAGTCTGGCCGCTGACACCCACGAGGCACGAGCCCAGCTCGCCTTCGCCCTCAGGCGCGCTACGCGCGCGGCACTTCAGCCACTGCCATCGCCGCTGAACTCCCCTTCTCCGCGGCGCCGTAGACGTCGGCGGACACTTCCACGCTCACGTCTGCTGGCTGCCGCCTCTGCCCAGTCGGCCAGCTTGGCCTCGTCCAGCCCGCGGGCAGCGAAGTGGCCAGGGCGGCCGCTCATCGTGGGCCCCTCGACGCCGCCCGCAGGAGCCCGCGGCGCCCCCGCCTCGGTGCTGCTCTGGCCAGTCAACCGCGGGCCCGCAATGAGGCCTCATACTCACCGGTTCTGCCAGCCACCTCGGAGGCGCCGTCCTCGTCACCCTGGAGGCCGAACCAGGCCTGGTTGCGTAGGCGCGCGTCCTCGGAGACGGCCGCCAACTTGCGAAGCTCGCGCATGCCATGTGCCCTCCCGGGTGGAGCCGTCGCTCCCACCGGCAGCACTGGTTAGCCAAAGCCTTGACAGCTGTGGCACGAGCGCGCCCGACACACTGGCTGCTCAGCCTGGGCTGCGGCCCGCTGCGTCCTCCCAGCCGCACGTGGGCCCCGAAGTCGGCGCACACCACGACCTCCTCCTCATCGTCTCCTTGGCCGCAGCGCGCGCAGGAGAGCGAATGGCCAAGGGCGACGAAAGCCGCCGTATTCACCGCCAGGCCGCTGGCCGCCACCGCGGAGCGGACCCCATCGAGCCGACGATCGAAGCCTGGCCGATCCACCTCGCCAGCTCGCGGGCCACCTCGGCGCAGGCGCGGCACTCGACGGCCGTGGCCCCGTCGACCATGCGCCGACGCACCCCCGCCTAGGCCGGGCAGCCGGCGCGCTCGTTGCCGCGCCGCTGGGCCTCGGTCAGCGCGCTGTCCAGAACGGCCTGCCCGGCGCAGTGTGCTGGCGCTTCGTTCACCGCAAAGGCCCCCTGCTCGAAGGTCGCGCGGATCCTATCCCACATGTGGGCGTTCGGCCTGTTGGCGGCCGCGGCATGGGCCCGTCCGCGCTGCAGGCACGGCGCAGTGGAGCTGCAGTCGACGCCGAGCTCCCCCATTGCTGGCTCCGCGTGGCTGCACAGCACCCAGACCGCGAAGTCCTCGCCGTCCTTGGCCGCCTGCTGCGGGCACAAGTCCTGCCGCGCGGCGCCGTGCATCCCAGCCGCCAAGTTGCCGTCGTCGTCGCACTGCGCAATCGCCCAACCAGCTCTGCGCAGAGCGCTGCGGCTGGGCTCCACCGCTGAGCCGTCCAGGTGCAGCTTCCCATTCAGCTCGTCACCGTCGGGCCGCCGCATTCACCACACCTGCATGGCACCCGCGCTGGGCCCCTCCGTCTCGATCACCGCATTGTCCGTGACAGTCGCCACCACTGTGCCCTTTAGCTTGACCATGCCTTTGTTTCAACAAGACACCCCAGAGGCCCCGAAGAGGGCCCCACGACGGCCCAAGAGGGCCACAAGACGGCCCAAGAGGCACCCAAGACGGCCCAAGAGGAACCAAAGACGGCCCCAAGAGGGGGCCAAGATAGGCAACCCGAACGAACATTTCGAGCCCTCGGGCGCGAGGGGCCCCCAAGAGGCCCCAAGAGGCTCACAAACTGCTCCCACGAGGCCCCAAGAGACCCCAAAACTGCTCCCGAGAGGCCACCGAGAGCGACCCGAAGAAACCCGAAGAAGCATCCCTGAGATCTCTGACCCTCAACCCAGGCACGGTGGCGTGATGGGCCGAAGGCCTTGAGATTGTGATTAAAGAATAAAGAGTAAGTAAAAAGAAAGCTAAGGGTAGAGAGATACGAGTACAAGGTAGAGGGCAGAAATAGAGAGTGGAGAATTGGGGGTGGAGGGTACAGACCAATTGTAAAGGGGGAGGGTGCAGAACAGGGAGTAGAGAGTAGAGGACAGAGAGAACCACACTCGCCATCCTTGTCTCCGGTCACCCACCAACAAGCTGCCTCTGCTGGTGTCGCACGACCAACTGATTGGGGTGCTCTGTGGTGTCTCGGGCGCTTTCAGCTTCTGGAGGGGGGGGGCCTCTGAAGGCCCCTGGAGGCACCAGACACATCCAAGGACCTCTGGAGCCCGCCGCGCTGGTGGCCCGCTCCGCGCCCACCTGCAGCACCCCGATCGCCTCCGCAACGCAGGAGGACAGCTCGCTGACCGTGCTCTCCACTTCGCTGGAGCCGCCATAACCAATCCTGGGGAGAGGGAGGATATGCGCAACTGACAGGCCCCCACAATCCCATGCTGGACCCAGATCTTGGCACATGCCGGCTCCTGGCCAGGCCATGAGGACATATCACGTGCACTAAGATCAGGCCCAAAGGAGTCTGTGGATGCCTGGTGGTGGCGTATTGGAGGCGGCCAGGAGGTTTGAACTGGCTGGGACCCCAGAAGATCGGCCAGGAAGGGTGATGCAGCCAAATTCGCTCAAAATCGGTCCTGGGCCCTCCTTACTGCTGGCCGGAACCAGTGCTGGCCCACCTCAAACCCCTCCAAGCGGCGTATAGTTTCCCTCCAGGAATTCCATCTCACGAAGTCGCCACGGTGTGGAAGCCCCACACGGCTGGAGCCGCCTGTGGTGGCGCCCGAGGCCATGGCCGAGGACTGGTACAGGCCCTCCGCGCAGGCCCGCAGCCGACGCACCTCGCAGACGCATGGAGAAGGAGAGGACTGGAATACAGCTCGAGGTGGTCGCGCCTGCTGTGGTGCTGGCCATTGATGTTACCCATGTAGTGGTGAGGATATTTGTGTTGCACGTGTTGGTCTTGGTGTCACTGGTGGAGCCTACGCTGCAGCTGTCCTGTTCGGCCAGCGTCGCGCTGCAGGAAACCACTGTACCCTTGTGTTTATGCAGCGTTGCAGCGTGTCTAAATCTCGATTGCGAGTTGGGCCTTGAATCACAGCCTCTCGACATCGGACTTTGACCAGAACGGATAAGGGAAAACGATGAGCTTCGAAAGATTGGACAACGCGGACAAGGAAGAGCGGGAGGGAAATATGAGCGAGGGAAAAAGGAAAGGGTGAAAAGGGGTGGCGTATCAGGGAGGGGGGGGCCTCCAGTGAGGGAGGGCGCCCCCGAGCGATGCGACACACTCACAAGCTAGAAAGACTTCTCTGTGGGGCGAGCGTCCTGCTCAGAGGGTACGCTTGCCTGGATTGTTCGGGGTGCGTCCTCCCCAGCCTCCCCAAGACCCGCTCTCCTCGTTTCCACTCGTCCCCGCGCCTCTTCCCATCCTCCAGCCTTGCATCTGGCACAGCCGCTTGACCCAGCGAGCACGCACCGGCCACGTGCGAATGGAAGCGCTACGCTCCACGGGGGCGGGGCAACGGTACACGGCGCTCAGAGGTCGGGGGCGAGAGAGGGAGGGGCAGAGCCAAAACACACCATGTGTCAACGAGGGCGTTGCGCTGAGCCCGTTGGTTGCTGCCGAACATTTGAAGGCGATCGAGTAGGGAACGCCGTGGCCTCCCCTGGAACTCCTCCTGCCTCCTTTCCCGTTTGATACCGCGGCAGCCTGCACGTCGGGAAGGAACCCGTCGATCAGCACGAACCCCTGCTCGTCCAGCTGCCGCGAAAGCGCCTTGTTACCCATCCATGAAGTGTGATCGAAGTGCATTCATAATTGTATGACTATAACCGTGAAATGCATACAACCATGGATGCATACATACATACATGCATACCTGCATACATACATACATATATACAAACATATACATATACATATACATATACATATACATATACATATACATATACATATACATATACATATACATATACATATACATATACCTATACATATGGGTATACATATACATATGCATATACATATACCTATACATCTACATAAACATATGCATATACATATACATATATACATATACATATACATATACCTATAAATATACATAGACATATACATATACATATACATATACATATATACATACATACATGAATACATCTATACATACATACATACATACATACATACATACATACATACATACATACTTACTTACATACTTACATATTTACATACTTACATACTTACATACTTACATGCATACATACATACATGCATGCATGCATACATACATACATACACACATACATTACATGTGTTACATAAATGCCTGCAAACATACATACATGCATGCATGCATACATACCTACCTGCATACATTACACTACCTTACATCACATTACCTTACATTACGTTACACTACACTACACTACACTACACTGCACTGCACTGCACTGCACTGCACTACATAGATACATACATACATGCATGCATGCATGCATGCATGCATGCATGCATACATATACATACATGCATGTGTATACATACATACATACATTCATGCACACGTATGCAAATACATACATGCATGCATACACGCATACGTACATACACACATGCATACGTGCATACACACATACATGTCAGCATAAATACCACCATACACTCATACATACACATACATACACACATGCATGAGTAGGTACGTACATGCGTACGTACATGCATGCATACATACATATGCACATGCATATATACGTACATACATACACACATGCATGCATACATGCATGCATGCATGCATACATGCATGCATGCATACATACCTACATACAGACAGACAGACAGACACACACACACAAACTACACATACATGCATGCATGCATACATACATACGACATACATGCATACATGCATGCATACGTACATACGTACATACATGCATGCATACACACATACGTGCACACATGCATGCATACATGTTTACACATAAAACTGTACATACATGCATACATGCATGCATGCATGCATGCGTATATACATACATGCATGCATATATACATGCATACACACATGCATATCTATATACACCTACACGCATACATACATACATACATGCATGCATGCATGCATGCATACATGCATGCATGCATGCATGCGTGCCTACATACATGCAGGCAGCCATGCATGCATGCATGCATGCGTACAGACAGACAGACAGACAGACAGCCAGACAGACACACACACACACACACATGAATGCATGCATGCATACATACATACCTACACACACTCGAAACTTATTGCGTGCTTCGCGTGTCCTTCAGTTCTACTTTTCATGGGGTCACGCGTATAGCGCATCAGAGGGACCGTGTCCGGATGATCGGATCCTCGGCTTGAAAGCCAACGTGTTGGTGTCTGAAGTCGTGTTGAGGTTTGGTATTTGCGGCAATCCCACTTGCCCCACTTGCCCCACTTGCCTCACTTGCATCACTTGCCCTGCTTGCAACTCAAATACCGAATACCATTTGCATGTGCAGTGGGCCTTCTTGGAAGCCCTGTGCAGGAACTCTGGCGGCCTCTTTGGGGCCGCGGTGTACTGCTGGAGACTACCTGGGCCAGCCTGGGGGCCTCGTGGGACCGTCGTGGTTCCCTCTTGGAATTTTCTTTTGGTTTTGACTGAATTGGCCTTCTTGGAAGCCCTGTGTGGGAACTCTGGCGGCCTCTTTGGGGCCGCGGTGGACTGCCGGAGACTGCCTGGGCCGGCAGGGGGGGCCTCGTGGGAGCGTCGTGGCTCCCTCTTGGGAAACTTCTGCGCTGCACGGCTCCAGGAGCCTCCCGGGGGAGATCGGAGGAGGAGGAGGAGGGAGGAGGAGGAGGAGGAGGAGGAGGAGGAGGAAGGAGGAGGAGGAGGGAGGAGGAGGAGGGGGAGGAGGAGGGGAGGGCGGGGGACTTTCTAAAGGGCTTTCCCAATCTGACTTGGTCAGGGCGGCAAGAGGGCTTCAAAGAGTGGGCCTGAAGTAGACCTTGCCGAGCGAAGGCGAGAAGCGGAAAAGGAGGAGGAGGAGGGGGAGGAGAAAAGGAGGAGGAGGAAGGGGAGGAGGAGGAAGTGCGGAGGATGAGGACGCGGGAGGAGCAGGGAGGAGGAGGCGGAGGAGGAGGAGGGAGAAAGGAGGAAAGAGGGGAAGTGAGAATGAGAGGAGAGAGACGGAGGAGGGTGGAGGGAACAGAAGGCGGCAGGAAATGAAGGAGAGCAAGGGAGTGGAGAGGAGAAAGGTGGGAGGGAAAAGGGAAGAGGAAGCAGGGAAGAGGAGGGAGGGGTGGGGGACGGAGAGGGGGAGGACACGGGAGGATAAGGAGAAAGAGGATGAGGAGGAGTGAGGGGGAGAGCGTTTGTATACTTAGTGTTGTATGCCCTCTGGAATGGAGGTGTCTTCGATTTGAAGCGCCAGAACTATCCCACCAGCCCTCTGGGCGTAGGTGGTCTAATGGTATTTGTCGTTCCTCTTCTAAAAAACCCACTTCCCTTTCGGGAAGGGGTTTACCCCTCCCCCGACCCCGACGATGGGGCTCTCGTCTGAACTGCAGATGGGGCGCTCGTCTCTCGAGGGCCTCTGGGAGCTCCCGATGGGACCAAAGCGCTCAGAAATTTGGCCCTCACTCGTCGTCGTCCTCCTCCTCCTCCTGCTCCTCCTGCTCCTCCTCTCGGGCAGGCCGCGGGAGCGAGCGCTCGGGGCATCAGAAAGCGGGCTGCGCAATAATGAGGCGGCAGCCCGCGATGGCAGGCCGAGACCTCCTGCTCCTCCGTAGGACGACGACGACGACGACGACGACGACGACGACGACGACGACGACGACGACGACGACGGCGGCGGCGGCGGCGGCGGCGACGACGATTGGTTGCTTCCTGAATGCCTGGAGGGGTCCTGGACGCTTGTGGGGCTTCTGAGGTCCTTTCGAACCACCGTCCTGCGAACTACGGCCTCGTGGAGTGAAAGAGAACTGCTGGAAGCTATATTGGAACGGTGTGGGCTCGCATTTGAGCTCCTGGTGACTCTACGGACCAGAGGACTCCTTTTGGGGCTGGTTTGGGCCGTCTTGGAGCCCTCTTGGGCCGTCCCGGAACTCTCTTTTGGCCGTCTTGGGAGGCCGGGCTGGCCAGGGCTTTTCGGGGGCCCTCTTGGGACACTCTTGGGGGCCTCCTGTGGCTCACTTGGGGCTCTCTTAGGAGTTCTCGAGGGCCCTGTGGGGCCCCTCTTGGGCCGTCTTGGAGCTCTTTTGGGCCCTTGGGCCGCTCATAGAGGCCTCGGAGGCCGTCCTGGGGCGATCTTGAGAGTCTCTGGGGATGCCGTGGACGCTGCGAAAGCAGAAAAAACTGATATCTTTAACAGCGTACGTGTCCTCGGGGAATGGAACGATTTTTGGCTCTTGGGGGTCCCTTTCAGGGCCTCTTGGACCGTCTTGGGGGCCTCGTGGGCCGTCTTGAAACCATAGTGGGTATTCGTTGAGCGCTGATGGGCCGTCTTGGGGCCCGTTTTGGGCCCGTGGGCTCCGATCGACAGGGGCGTCCAACTGCCCGGAAGGCCGCTGGGACTCCGAAAGGGCGTCGAGGGCGTTCGTTGGGTGGAGGACAGGGGCGTCTGGGGTGTCCTGGGGGGGGTCCAGTTTAGGGGGGGGAGGGCGGGTTCCGGGTAATAAGAATAAATAATAGGATTACATACATACATAGATACATACGTACATACATACATACATACATACATGCATGCATACATACATACATACATACATACATACATACATGTATACATGCATGCATGCAAGCACATACATACATACATACATACATACATACATACAAACAAACAAACAAACAAACAAACAAACAAACCTACAAACCTACAAACCTACAAACCTACAAACCTACAAACCTACATACCTACATACATGCATACATACATACATACAGACAGACAGACAGACAGACAGACAGACAGACAGACAGACAGACAGACAGACAGACATCCACACATGCATACATACATATTTATGTGAATATCTACATACATCAATACAAAGAGACAGACAGGCAGGCAGGCAGACAAACAGACAGACAGACAGACAGACAGACAGACGCACACATGCACATGCA
>CAUYUJ010019396.1:57507-77507 GCA_963575745.1 Prorocentrum cordatum | reverse complement strand
CCTCCTCCTGCTCCTGCTCCTCCTCCCCTCCTCCTCCTCCTCCTCCTCCTCCTCCTCCTCCTCCTCCTCCTCCCTCCTCCTCCTCCTCCTCCTCCTCCTCCCTCCTCCTCCTCCTCCTCCTCCTCCTCCTCCTCCTCCTCCTCCTCCTCCTCCTCCTCCTCCTCCCCCTCCCCATCCCCCTCCCCCTCCCCCTCCCCCCTCCCCCTCCCCCTCCCCCCCTCCTCCTCCCCTCCTCCTCCTCCTCCTCCCTCCTCCTCCTCCTCCTCCTCCTCCTCCTCCTCCTCCTCCTCCTCTCCTCTCCTCCGCCTCCTCCTCCTCCTCCTCCTCCCTCCTCCTCCCCCTCCCCCTCCCCTCCCCCTCCCCTCCCCCCTCCCCCTCCCCCTCCCCCTCCCCTCCTCCTCCTCCCCTCCTCCTCCTCCTCCTCCTCCTCCTCCTCCTCCTCCTCCTCCTCCTCCTCCTCCTCCTCCTCCTCCTCCTCCTCCTCCTCCTCCTCCCCTCCTCCTCCTCCTCCTCCTCCTCCTCCTCCTCCTCCTCCTCCCCCCGGGGGCCTCAATGACGGCGTGGACTCGAACACCTCGCGAACCCTTTACGCAATGTGGATCGATCTGCGCCGTCGGGGATCCGCAGAAGCTGTCGGGAGTTGTCCTCCGACCTCAAATGTCACGTTCGTTCAATAGCTGGGAACATGTTTGTACCCGAACGTCACCCGCGTCTGCCGAAAACTGCGAAAGCAATCCGACTGTTTCGTTTTTGTTCAAGACATCGCAGGCCTGTCAGAATCGAGCGCCAGGACCCGCGCTCAAGCAAACACATGCGAGCCCTACCCGTCCAGATCCGATGTCTGAAACAACGACGGGGGGGGGGCAGAATTTGACGGATGTCTGCAGCCAGGCGAACCCAGCGGGGCTGTGCCATGCCCCAGCGTCGATCGGACCCGCGTTGGTGGATAGAGGAACGACAAACTGCAAAAACACAAGCCTTCGGAGGTCCGCGCAGATTTGTCCTGGCTCTGGGCCGGACGCCCCTCCCCGGCGCGGGGCCCAGCGCCGATCCAACCCATCCGCACGGGCCTCAGACAGCTTGCGATTGTGCGGCTGTGCATCTTCGAGCAGGGCTCGTGAAGTGGTCGCTAAGCTAGAGGCCTCCTATAGTGGGTCGGATCGGGAAAGCGCGCCGCACCGCCGACACATCGGGGCTGCATCGCCGATGCATCGGCGGTGCATCAGAGACGCCAGCGTGGAGAAAATCGGGCTCCACATCCAGCCGCATCGCCGATGCATCGGCGGTACGGCGCGACCCTCCGAGAGGAGGAGGAGGAGGAGGAGGAGGAGGAGGAGGAGGAGGAGGAGGAGGAGGGGCAGGAGGATGTTGAGGAGGAGGACGAGGACGAGGACGAGGAGCAGGAGGAGGAGGAGAAAGAGGAGGAGCCCCGCCTCCCGGGCATCCCCCCGCTCGGGGGCCTCCTCTCCAGCTCCGCCCGCTCGGCGGGGGGCGGCTGCTCCAGGCAGGTGCGGTAGCGCAGCTCGCGCAGCAGGGGCCCCGGGTCCTGCTCCAGCTCCTGAGGCACAAGGAGACCGGGGGGGGGAGCGAAGTGGACGAGGAGGGGAAGGAGAAGGCCAGGAGGAGGAGGAGGAGGAGGAGGACGGAGGTTCCAGGATCGAGGCTCGAGCACCGAGGATCGCGACATTTCGTTCGTGATGTCGGCTCTGTCCTGGCCTCTGGAGGGGGCGGCGGCGGCAGGCCCATCAGGGACACGGGTCGGTTCAACTCAGGCCTGCGGATGGAAGATAGCAAAAAAAAAAAAAAAAAAAAAAAAAAACTCGCGTGCGCTAAGAAGCGGGCATATGGCTTGGGGGATGGGGGCTTAAATGCCCCTAGGCGGACCTCAGCATCGGAGGTATCCCTGAACCCACCTGGCGCCCCGATAAAACTAGGAAACTACTTACACTTGACCTTTTTTTCCAAAGGCGGAACGGGTCCACAAAACACGAAGGACCGACAACCACAACAACAACAACAACAACAACAACAACAACAACAACAACAACAACAACAACCACAACCACAACCACAACCACACCACAACCACAACAACAACAACAACAACAACAACAACAACACAACAACAAAAAAAAAAAAAAAAAACACCCACCCACCCACCCACCCACCCACACACACACACACACACACGCACACGCACACGCACACGCACACGCACACGCACACGCACACGCACACGCACACGCACACGCACACACACACACACACACACACACACCGTCTAGGACCCTGGTGTTTCAGGAGGTCTCTGAAAGGCACGGCCCACCAGCCGCAGGAGGCTAGTCTCGAGGCTCGTCCAGCTGGGGCGACGAGGGGAGGCCGAAGACCTCGGCGGGCGGAGGGAGTGGGGCTGGATCCTCGCACCAGGGCCCGCGGGGCACTGGGCACTCGGGGGGCGCACTTCGCCAGTGGAGGAGGAGGGAGGAAGCGAGAGAGGCCTCGGAGGACAAGTCGGGGTGGAGAACGGAGCGGGGAGGCACTTGGCCACTGCACTTCGCCCACGGACAGGGGGAATGGTATTGGGCAAAGACTCTTGATCCAAACTCGTGTCCTTCATACCCGTCAACCTCACTCTCTCCGTCGTCGGGATCAATCTCAATACTTACACTCAGACTTGGTTGCGACATAATCGTCGAGAGAAGAGAGAAGCCTGCCATCTGACTACCGGTATCCGCACTCTGAACAGTACTCGATGTACCAGGCATGTCCATCACATATTCACCTGCTCAATAATGTCCAGCATCACCTGCATGAGGCTGTCGCTGCGTGACTTGGGGGGGGGGCCCGCTTGAGCTTCGCGCCTAACTGCTTCAAGGACTCTAGCAACGATGGAACCACTCCTGCGGCGTCCGCAGCCACGTGAATCTGCATAATATTCCTGCCGTGCGTGAATGAGATGCGGCAATGGCGCACCTTGTCGCGCATCTGCTCGTTCGTGATCGCGGGGCCCGCCTTGATCCCGCCTAGGTAGTCGGCGATGGTCTCCGCACTGGCGGCCCCTACTCTCTCGCCCTGCTGACGTACAGCTCCCAACAAGGCCAGCCGCCGGTGCGGGAGTGGAACTCCGAGGGCGTTCCATAATGGTACTTCCTGCTTGTCGCGGCCTGGGGGTTCTCTTCGCGTGGCCTGGTGGCCTCGTGGGCAAAGAATTGGCGCGCGACTCTCATGGCCCGGCAAATCGGATGGCCCCTCACCAGGAGGATCACGCGGTACACCGCCGCATCCAACGCGCCGATGGCCCGGGCGTTGCGGGGGGCCACGCGGGCGACCACAGGAAAGAAGGCCTGAGTGATCTCCGGGGGGGGGGGCGCCCCCCTGCAGCCTGGCGAGGCCCTGCCTCTGGAGGCCAAATGTCTGGTCGGCCTGGTCGAATACGTCTGCGAGCGCCCTGCCGATGCGATCCGCATCTGGTCCTGGCGGATGCTACTGCCGCTGCCCTGCCCCTGCCGCGCCCTCTGCCGCCCGCGCCGCCTGCCGCGGCCCGATGGTTCCCTCTTCCTGCGGTCGCTGCTGCTGGCGCTGAGCGCCTCCCCGTCGTGCCGGTCGGCCTCTGCGTTCTCCGCCGCGCGAGCGAAGGGCGCGATCTCGCGCCTGCGGCCCCTGCCCCATGACCCCCCCCTGCCACATGCATGGACGAGCGCGGGGGCAGGAGGGGCGCGCACTTCCCGAATGTGTTTCTGTAGCTCGGGCAAAGACTCAAAAAGCTCCTCTCTTTTTGAGCCAGGTGGCATACATTCCATCAACTCCAGATGCGCCGAATCCAAATCCACACAGAACGGGCAACGCATGTCCACCAGTTTCTGGACTGGCGGGGCGCACAGGCTCATATCGCACAAGCATCTCCCCCTTCGAAGCGATTGTCCCACGTGACGTCCAGCAGAAAACCTGGCTTCTAAAACTCGACACACAGTACAAGCACTGATTAGCGATCACGAACATGTGCACCAGGGCCCTCATCTTGCGCGACGGATGATGACACCGGCGCGCAATGAAGGCCCCCTTGCTGTAATGCACCATCCCACACCTCCCGCCCTCGCCACCACCAGGTAAGTCACACGCATATTATTGCATGGGCCCCCCAGGGGCGCATCGCTGGGTTTTCTAGCATTAGCAGAACTTCTGGAGGCTGGGGCCGTTCTGAGGAGCGAGGGATTGAAGCTGCAGAAATTCCTACCCACGGCCTCGACAGTGCGGATCTCCAGAATCGAGTGCGACGCAAGAAACTCAGGGCCATTGCTAAGGCACAGCAGGGCCCCGACATCCTGCCCAAACTGCCTCGCCCAGGGGTTAGCCGTGCCGGCGATCATGCCAGACGGGGCGAAAGTGCCGCCCTCCTCGAAGCCACCGGAAATTCCAAACAGCGTCGTGAGGACCTGTCTGCCATCAGCAGGATAGCGAACGAGGCGTTGCCACTGTCGTAACCGTTGCATCGTCAGCTCGGCCCTGATGTCCGTGATCCCGAATGACTTAAGGACATGGGATTCGGACATGAATCTGCATGTCGGAGAAGCCCCTGGGTTCCGAGGATCAAACACTGGCCGACGGCCGCGCAAGACAGCGCGAGCACACTCGAGCACGACCGCGCCGAGCCGGGGTAGGCAGCGCGAACAATGGTGCCTAAGGTCTCATGTTTGGGGATCTGATCGAACGCGCAGTATCCCAGAGGCACCCCAACCCCCTCCACGCCGCCCTAGTCGCCTCCATTCCCCCCCTGATCTCAGCTCCGCATCCTCCGGCAATCTGCCCCATTCCTCCCATATGCAGTGACTCCGCGGAAACCGCACCTGGAAGATGGACCCCTTGGGAAAGAAGCGCCCCCATAGCAGCGCAGGGCCCAGGGCCCACCATCGCAGGCACACGCACACCTCTTTATCAGGATTATGGGCAAAACCTCCCTGTTCCCGAAATTCACGATCGAGGATGGCGTTAAAGGCAAGCACTCCCGCCATGGCCCCCAGCGGGTTCGGGCGGGAAAGCGACCACGTCTGATAGATATCGTCGGCATACTCTTGCGTCGATACGTCGTGCACCTCATCCGCCAAGGGGCGCGTCGTGATGCTGGCGGCCCGCGCGAACGGCACAGGCGGAGGCAATCGGGCGTCGCGAAGCAAGGCGGCATCACCCAACAGCTTCTTACTCCAGGCTCGATGGGCCCCAAGAAACTGCGCACAAAAAACTCGCGTGCGTTCCCGCCCCCCATCCCAGCTCCATGCGCAGGTTGAGAATGTCCCACCTGTTCCCCCGCCCTGATCCCCATCGCTGCCTCCGCGCGACGCTGATGCAGGAGGCGCGGCCCTGTGGACTCGAAACAATGGCCCGCGCCGTCGCACGCAGCGCCTCGTGCGAGGTCGATGGGAAGGCGTGAAACATACCTTTCTTAATCAATAGGTGCGAAATACCCAACTCCCTTAGCCCCCAGCTCTGCATCTTGGCGACCAACTGCGCATTCTGTCTAGACCTACGCGGAGCATGCCAATGAGCGACGAGCGCGAGGGAGGAGAGGAGGTCGACGATGACGACCGGACATACCTCGATACCGTGCCTTGGCAAGAGGACAATAACAACGCATCAAGATCATCGCTTTAGTACCTGCCTTGGAGCTCCCCTTCGGTAGCTGGAATGTCCCACTCCAGTGCCACTGACAGGGCGCTCGGGCCTTCGATCGGATCTGGCGGGAGACGCGCCGCAGGCCATCAGTGAAACGCGGGCACTTGACATGCCGGCGCACATATCCGATGGCACCGAGTGATCAGGAGCGCACCGCCGTCGCGCAGCACGACGGAGCTGATCGAGAGCATTCTGCCGGTCATCGCGTGCGAATGGGGCAGGCGCCCCCCCCGCAGTAGTCCGACCCCTCGTCGGCGAGGCGCCCCAGTTCTGTCTGCGCAGCTTCCAATGGGGAACCTTCGCGCTAAACCCACCGTCTCGTGCGTGCGCCACGATCGTCTGCATCCACTCCCCTAGGCTCGGCAAGTAATGATCGGGTACATTATACATACGCTGGCGTGGCCCTCTGCACCTGGCTCCCAATGCGTGGGTGGTGCGCCACAACTTCTGCGTGTCGCCAGGAGGCATGGTGAAGTTTTGCCTCCTCCATGAGCTATTCTATGTTCTCCGGATCCAAGCGACGCGTTATGGTCTTGAGCTCACTCACGATGGTGCGCAGCTCGAGTCGGTTGGCCGCCGTGTAGCAGGTATTACGAGCAATTTGTTCCGTGCCAGTGCTTGTGCTCGTCGCTGCAGCAGCGGTGGAAGTGGACCATCACGTGCCTGCGGGTGCATGGCAGCCTCAGGAAGGGCCGCCTCTCGTTTTATCTTCTGCCAAGGCTTCCCACGCTGCACTAGGATCCAGCTGCGCCACTTCTCTCAACCACGTACGCTTGCTACTCTGATAACGTCGCTCCGATTCTCCGAAAATTCCCGCACCATCTCCCAAGTGTGTGCAGAGTTTGGCAAGAAAACACGTGCTCCATCTGGCCCCAGGTGGTGGTGCCGGGGGGCCTCTAAGATGTAGTTGACCCTCCACAAGAGCGGGGCGCGGTCCCTGGGCTTCCAGTCGGGGATGACGTGCAGTTCCTTCATTGCGTTCCTCAGCGTGCGACACGAGGGCGTGCACCGCATCAGCTGGAACCATGATGTGGTCAGGCGAGCTGCGGCTGTCGGCCCCGAAATAAGCACGGCCCACTGGGAAAAAGAGTCCACCACAGCCAGAACTTCCATCTCAAGTACGCGCCAAGCTCACTCGACGTCTCGTTGTCGATAGCATTGGCCCAGGGGCCCACATGTCTGAGAGAGCGATACTCAACAGAAAGTCGTTCAGCAACCGCTGGGGGGGGGTCCCAAAAGGGGAGGGCCCCCCCCCCGCCCGGGCACTGAAGGGGGAGACGGGGAAAGGGGGAGCCCCCCCTCCCCCCTGGCACTCGAAACTCTCTCTCGCTCCCGCGCCCTGGAGGGGGACCCCCCCCCGGCACTCGAACCTCTCTCTTTCCCCCGCGCCCTGCCCTGGAGAGGAACGTCCCGCCGTCGCTCGACGTCTTCGTACGACGCCGTCGTCGTCCTCGTCGTCGTCGTCGCCGCTGTCGCCGTCATTGTCGCCGTCTTCGTATGACCTCGTCGTGGTCGTCACGACGAGAACGAGGTCATACGAAGACGGCGACGGACGACGCACGACCGACGACCGACGACGACGACGACCCAGGGTCAGAGAAAACGAGACCACGACCCAGGGGCTAAGAAAACGAGGGAACGAAGCAGGGTCCGAGAAAACGAGACCACGGCCCAGGGGCCGAGAAAACGAGAAAACGGGAAAACGAACCAGCGCCCGAGAAAACTGGACCACGACCAAGGGGCCGAGAAAACATGAAAACAAGACAACGAACTAGCGACCGAGAAAACGAGAACACGGCCCAAGGGCCGAGAAAACGAGAAAACGAGAAAACGAACCAGGGCGCGAGAAAACGAAAGAAAAACCCAGAAGCCGAGAAAACTAAAAAAACTAGGCAATAACCAGGGTGCAAGAAACGAGATAACGACCCAAGGGCCAAGAACACAAGAAAACGAAAAAAAACAAACCAGGGTCAGACAAACGAGACCACGACCCAGGCCGAGAAAACACGCATATCGGTCCGAGAAAACGAGACAACGACCCAGGGGCTGAGAAAACGAGAAAACGAGAAAACGAACCAGCGTCCGAGAAAACGAGAAAACGAAGCCGGGTCCGAGAAAATGAAAACGCGACCCAAGGGCCGAGAAAATGAGAAAACAAGAAAATGAGAAAACGAGAAAACGAAACGGAGTCCGAGAAAACGAGACCACGACCCAGGGGCAGAAAAAAACAGAAAACGATAAACAAAAAAAAAAAAAAAAAACAGTGTTCGAGAAAACTTGACCCCGACCCAGGGGCCAAGAAAACAAGAAACGAGAACACGAACCAGGGTCAGAGAAAGCGAGACCACGACCCCGGGGAAGAGAAAACGAGAGAGAACGAGAAAACGAACCAGGGTCAGAGAAAGCAAAACCACGACCCAGGGGCAGAGAAAACGAGAAAACGAAACCACGACCAAGGGGCCGAGAAAACAAAAAAAACAAGACAACGAACCAGGGCCCGAGAAAACGAGAACACGGCCCAAAAGCCTAGAAAATGAAAAAAACGAGAAAGCGAAACGAGATTCGAGAAAACGAGACCACGACCAAGGGGCAGAGAAAACGCGAAAACGAGAAAACAAACCAGGGCACGAGAAAACTGGACCACGACCCAGGGTCCGAGGAAACAAAAAAAAAGAAAAGAACCAGGGTCCGAGAGAACAAGACCACGACCCAGGGGACGATACAACAAGAAAACAACAAACCAAAACAAGGTCAGAGAAAACGAGACCACGACCCAGGAGCCAAGAAAAAAAAAAAAAAAACGAACCAGGGTCCGAGAAAACGAATCAAAAACCCAGGGGCCGAGAAAACGAGAAAACGGGGGAAAAAAAAGGGCCCGAGACACCGAGACCACGACCCAGGGGCCGCGAAAACCAGAAAACGTGAAACGCACCATGGCCCGAGAAAACAAGACTACGACCCAAAGGCCGAGAAAACGAGAAAACGATAAAACAAACCAGCGTCCGCGAAAACGAGACCACGACCCAGGGGCCGAAAAAAACGAGAAAACCAACCAGGGTCAAAAAAAACAAAACCACATTCCAGGGGCCGAGAAACGGAGAACGCGAGAAACCGAACCAGTGTCCGAGAAAACGGGACCACGATCCAGGGGTCAGAGAAAACGAGAACGCGCCCAGAAAACGCGAAAACTAACCAGAGTCCGAGAAAATGAGACCACGACCCAGGGGCCGAGAAAACAAGAGAACGAGAACACGAAGCAGGGCCCGAGAAAACGACGCAAAACCCCACAAGCCGAGAAAACGAGAAAACGAGACAACGAACCAGGGTCCGAGAAACGAAACCACGACCCAGGGGCCGAGACAACGAACAAACGAGAAAACCCACCAGCGCCCGAGAAAACGAGACCACGACCCAAGGGCACAGAAAACGCAAAAACGAACCAGGTCCGAGAAAACACGACCACTGCCCAGTGGCCGAGAAAACGAGGAAATGAGAAAACGAAGCAGGGCCCGAGAACACGAGACTGCGACCCAGGGGCGGAGAAAGCGAGAAAACGAGAAAACGAGCCAGGGTCCGAGAAAACGAGGCCACGACCCAGGGGCCGAGAAAAGAAAACATAAGAAAACGAACCAGGGTCAGAGAGAGCGAGACCACGACCCAGGGGCCGAGGAAGCGAGAAAGCGCGAACACGACCCACGACCCAAGGGCCGAGAACACGAGGAAACGAGAAAAACGAGCCAGGGTCCGACGAAACCACGACCCGTGGGGCCGAGAGCACCAACAAAAACGCTCGGCAGGAGAAGGCGAGACCACGACCCCAAGGCCGAGAGAACGAGGAAACGAGGAAACGAAGCACGGAAACGAGGAAACGAGGAAAACGAGGAAACGAGGAAACGAGGAAACGAGGAAACGAAGCAGGGTCAGAGAAAACGAGGCCACCACCTGGGGGCCGAGAGAACGCGACAGCGAGAACACGAGCCGGCGCCCGAGAAAACGAGACCGCGACCCAGGGGCCGATCGTGGACACAGACGTGGCAGAGCGTGCGCGCGATCCATGGCATCCGTGCGAGCGATCGGTGGCAGGGCGTGCGCCAAGGGGGCCCCACCCCTCCCCTGCCTCGCGCGCCGGAGGCGAAGAGGAATGCCACGGCCGCGCAGCCCGTCGGCGTGTGCGTGTGCCGTCCTCCCCCACCCGAGCTCAAAGACCATATGACGCGTGGTACGGCTCGTGGCAGCAGGCTGCTGCAGCTTCCTTCTCTGCGTCGGTTCCAGGATCAACTATCAGATCTGCAAGCTGCAGGGTTTCTGAAACATCTTCCGCAGCGGAAGTTCCGCTCCCCATGCTTCCAAGAGATGCAAGGGAGCGGAAGTTCCGCTCCCCATGCTTCCAAGAGATGCAAGGGAGCGGAAGTTCCGCTCCCCATGCTTCCAAGAGATGCAAGGGATTGATAAGACCAAACTGAAGGGGCCCCAGGACACACAAATAAATACACACAAATAAAAATATTCCCCATATTTTCCATATTTTCTGGGCTTCTGTCTTCCCCCCCACTTCCCATATTTTCCAATATTTTCTGGGGAATCGACGATTAATTGTGTCTGTGTGTTTCTTTCCCTCCTGACAAAGCAGTGGTTAAGCAGTAGTGCAAGTGGTCAAGTTAAGCAGTAGTCAAGTTAAGCAGTAGTGCAAGTAGTCAAGCGGTCCACACCTGCTGTGATCAAGTTAAGCAATAGTGCAAAGGGTGTGGTGCGATGGTGCGCCGGAGCCCCCTGCCCCGCACCCTTGGCGCGTCGGGGAGACAGCAGGGGAGGCGGCGAAGGCCCCGTGGCCGCGGTCCTGGGCCCGGGGGCTCGAGAGGGGGGGGAGGAGGGGGGAGGAGGATGGGAGGAGGGGGGAGGGGGGTGAGGAGGAGGAGGAGAGGAGGAGGGGGGAGGGGAGGAGGAGGGGCGGAGGAGGAGGAGGGGAGTAGTAGGAGGAGGAGGAGGAGGAGGAGGAGGAGGAGGAGGAGGAGGAGGAGGAGGAGGAGGGGAGGAGGAGGAGAGGAGAGGAGGAGGAGGAGGAGGGAGGGGAGGAGGAGGAGAGGAGGAGGAGGGAGGAGGAGGGACGGGAGGGAGGGAGGGAGGGAGGAGGGAGGGAGGGAGGGAGGGAGGGAGGGAGGAGGGAGGGAGGGAGGGAGGAGGGAGGAGGGAGGGAGGGGAGGGAGGGAGGGAGGGAGGGAGGGAGGGGAGGTGGGGGCGGGGGAGGAGGAGGAGAGAGGAGGAGGGGAGGTGGTAGGAGGAAGGGGAGGGAGGAGGAGGGGAGGAGGAGGGAGGAGCACACCTGCACGGCTGGATGGGCCGGTTCGATCTGCCGCGGCCCACCGCAGCAGTGGAGGGCACCGTGCCTCCTGGCCACAAAACGGCTGGCTTCTCTGGCCCTGGCTCGCTCTTGTCTCACGAGCTGGGCCAGGGGGACTGCAGGTAATCACGTTGGGCACTGGAGGATAGAGGAGGAGGAGGATGAGGAGGAGGGAGGAGGAGCAGGAGGGCAGGAGGAGGGGAGGAGGAGCAGGAGGGAGCAGGAGGAGCGGGGAGGAGGGAGGAGGGAGGCGGAGGAAGGAGGGTTGAGGGGTAGAGGAGGAGAAGGAGGAGCGTAAAAGAGGAGGAGGAGGAACGAGAAACAGAGAAGATAGAGGATGGTTTGAGCGAGGTTCACGGGGTTCTGGGGAGGCTTGGGGATTCTCAATCGGAAGTTCTAGCAGGAGGGAGGGAGGAAGGGAGGGGAGAGGAGAATGGAGGGAGAAGGGAGGGATGAAGAAGGAAGAGGAAGGAGGGAGGGAGGGAGGGAGGGAGGGAGGAGGGAGGGAGGGGAGGGAGGGAGGAGGAGGAAACGCACGAGGAAGGAGAATCTGGGAGCACGCGGGAGGGAGGAAGAAGCACGAGGGGCAGGGAGCAGAGGAGGGAGCAGGGAGGATGAGGATCAGGACAAGGAGAAAGAAAGGGGAGAAGAGGCCACGGGAAAGGGGAGGGGGAAGGAAGGAATGGAGGGAGGACGAGAGAAAGAGGAGGGAGGGAGAGAGGGAGGGAGGGAGGGAGGGAGGATCGCTGATTATTTTGCCCCAGCCGCTACAGCGCGAAGGCCCCAGGCCCCGGGGCCATGGCGAAGAACACGGACGACTCGGCCCAGCGGGGGAAGGCCGCCCGGTAGCCCCGGGCCCACTCGGCGCGGAACGCCTCCGCCTCGGGCCTGCGGACCGCCGCCCAGCAGCTGCCTCCGAAGCCTCCGAGGGGAGGTCAGGTCGGGCGAAAGGGGGGGATAGCAAGGGGGGGGGGTGAGAATCAGCTCACGTAGCTGATCTTCCCGGCGCCTCTCGGCGTCGGAGGCGACCGTGTGTCGAGGAATGGGCCCCATCGGTGAGGCCGAAACCAGCTGCATGCAGCAAATTTCGTAACCCCCCTGTCGGGGATCTTCTGACCCGGGTCAATGCAGACCCGGGTCAATCAGGCCTGCAAAATCCTGCAAGATCTGGCGCTCTGGCTGACCCCCGTCTGCACTGACCCCCGTCTCGAGGCTCCCGACCCTGTCCCAATCCCCCCCTTTCGTCCGGCCCGAGAAGGGCAGCACCGACACCGCCACGCCTCCCATTGCCGCCACGGCCGCACTCGCGCCTCGAGGCCCTGGCCCGAGAGGGGAGCCCTGGAGAGGTCCGGGGAGCGGCCGCAGAGGGACCAGGCGGTGAGGAGGGGAGTCGGGCAGGGAGGACGAACAAAAACCGTCATTTCTCGTCTGGGTCGCTGGCTCCTCCTCCTCCTCCTCCTCCTCCTCCTCCTCCTCCTCCTCCTCCTCCTCCTCCTCCTCCTCCTCCTCATCCTCCTCTCCTCCTCCTCCTCCTCCTCCTCCTCCTCCTCCTCCTCCTCCTCCTCCTCCTCCTCCTCCTCCTCCTCCTCCTCCTCCTCCTCCTCCTCCTCCTCCTCCTCCTCCTCCTCCTCCTCCTCTTCCCCTCCGACGCCCCGCCCAGACCCGACGCGCGGCGCTCGAGCCGGCGGGGGTCTGGTGGGTCGCTGGCTGCGGCCTGGTGGAAATACGTCTGATCACCCGCTTCCCAACAGGGCGCCGGGCCCCCCCCCCCCCGGGGCAATTCTTCATCACGTGGTCGCATTGCCCGTCGGTCGGCAGAAGTGGGCAGAAGCAGCCTCGGCTTCTGCTGCCCGCCCCCTGCAGAGGAAGGACAAGGGAAAGCCGCTCGACCCTTGGAGTAGGAAACCGTGGGAAGCAGATCAGACTCTGGGAACCGAGCAATACTCAACGACCGATGAGCATCGGTCGGTAGGGGGCCACATGCGAACCCTACCCCTACCCCCCCCTCAGAAATCGTGGGGGGTAGGGGTAGGGGTAGGGTTCGCATGCGGACCCCTAATCGGTATAGTTTCACTGCTCCCGCAAAGCCCGCGCCAAACGCCGACGCGCCAAGCGCGCCCAGCCGGCGCGCCTCCACCGGGAGCCACGCGGTCTCGGGCACGGTATTCCGCAGGCACTCCACCGTCTGCCTGTGGCTCTCGTCCGCCAGGGCCCCCAGCGCGGCGTAGTCGGCCTCAGCGAACGCCTTCCAACGGACGAACAACGAGAACACAGAGTGTTCCGCCGTCGGGGATGCCTGTCCTAGAGCGGCCGGACTGGAAAGTTTACACTCCGACGGGCCACCGGTGGAATATAAGAGTTCCAGCCGCCCTGGGGCAAGCGTCCCCGCTGGCGGAAAAACCTTGATTTACACCGTTCGTGGGTAGAGGAACATAAAACTGCATAGACACAACTTCTCGGAGGTCCGTGCGGATTTCTCGTCACGGCGCTGGACCCCCCTCCCTGGCGCGGAGCGCGCCAGGGGCAGCGTTGGAGGCACCGCCGAGGGAGCCCAAGCGCCGAGCCAGAAAATCTGCGCGGAGCTCCAGAAGTTCCATGTTTGTGTGATTTTTCCTTTCCAGGGGAACATGAAGGTACCGATTTCGCTATTCCCGGAGCCTCCCGAGCATCCGGGCTAAAGAATCTCGAGGAGCTCCCAGCCGTGGCGACGAGGGGCCTCCAGGACGAGCAGCGGCACCGGTGTCTTTTCCTTCTGAGCCTTGGCGATGCCCCTGGTCAGCACCTCCGACTCGTCGAAGAACTGCTCGAACCTCTCCCGCAGCGCGCCGGCCCGGTAGCGCACCGGGCCGTCGCGGCCAGAGGGTCCGAAGGTGTTCCCGTCGTCCACCCTAGCGATGGCCTCGCCCACGGCGGCCCGCACCTCTCGAGCGCCGCTAGAGCACAATAATTACAAGAGATGGCGACCTCGAGCCTGCGTTGGGATGGACCGATGCTTCAGGCGCTCTGGGTGAGCTCTCGGCGACCACGTCGCCTCCTCTGCAGGCTGACCGGAGTGGACACACGGCCCTGCCCCTCCCTCCTGCCAGCGCGCGCGCGGCCAGGAGCAGGAGCAAGGAAGGCAGGGGAGCAGCAGGTGTCTACTGCCTGAGCGTGCCGCTCCACCTCGAGGAGCCGGCGCTGGGCACGGGAGAAGCTGGGGCCGAAACCGTCTGCTCGCTCCCCGGCCCGAGAGGCCCACCGGCCTTCCGAGGAACCCCCCCCACGGCCCGCAGAGAGCACCCCTCACCAAGGGCTCCCAACTTTGCGCTTCGCGCTGCGCGAAGCGCGAAGTGCGAACAACTGCGCGCTCTCGCGCCGCCTCCCAGGGGAGAAGAGGAGGAGGAGGAGGAGGAGGAGGAATCGGAGCCGAACCGCGAAGCGCGAAGCGCGAAGAACTTCGCGCCCTCGAGGGCGCCCTTGCTCACGGGGCCCACCGGGCACGAGAGGCTTCCGAAGGGAGCGCAGAGCACGAGGGGCGCCTCGGGCCTGGGGCGCCTTCCGCCACCCCCCGAGAGCCTCGGGGTCCTGGGCCCCCGCGCCGCCCAGCTCTGCCCGCACGTGCCGGACCACCTCGGGGGCGCACTGACAGGGGTCGGTGCAAGCCGGGGTCCGTCTGGCGTGGCAGGACCCTGCGAGATCCTGCAGGATCCTGCAGGATCCTGCACCCGAGCCCGGGTCGGTGCGACCCTGGCTCGAGCAGGATCCTGCAAGGATCCGGCGCTCTGGCTGACCCCGGCTTGCACTGGCCCCCCGTCTCGAGGCGCCCGAGAACCTCCGCCAGGTTCGGCCGGCCCTCCACGAAGAGTCGCCCGGATGGCATCCTCCCCGCGCCCTCGCACCAGGCTGCGGCCGCGTCGCGCGCAAGGAAGGCCGCGTTGTTGTAGTCGGCCATGGCGTCGCCCGTCTTCTCCGCGAGGGCACCCGAGACTGCGATGACGAGCACGACGTCTTCGGGGAAGTCGAACGTCACTTCGTGGCTCGTTGGGCAGTAGGAGAACATTTTTATCTTCCCTGCTTCTGCCGACATTATGACTTAGGAGACAACTTCTAAGAGGTCTCCCCACAAGAACGAAGTAGACTACGAACCCGATTGAGGGGGCACCAAGTCGGATTAGACTATAATAAGCTCGCGATTGAACCCGATTGAGCCAAATGAAAGAATAATCCCACCAGCCCTTTGGGCGTGAGTGGTTTAGCGAGCTCTCTCTGTTCTCAACCCCCTAACCCCCTGTCTTCCCCTTCGGGGAGGGGTTTACCCCTCCCCCTACCCCCTCCCCTGGACCTGGAGAGGGCGTCCCGAGTGGGATCAAGGGGGTCTTTTTCGACTCCTGGGAGGGCCAAAAAACGACGACCCTCACGAGGATCTGGCCCCCAGGGGGGGGGGGAGTTTGGCGCCTCTACGCCTCTTCGAAGCATAAATCATTGATTTTACTAGGGTTTTGGCCCCATGTTGGACTTCTGAGGGGCCGCGCTCATCGTCCTTCATAGCAAAAACATTGATTCTACAAAGGTTTTGGGCTCATGTTGTCCTTCTTCGGGGGCAGCTCTACTTCGCCCTTCTGAGGAGGTCGCAAGAGGCCCCAAGATGGCCCCAAGAGGCCCCCAGGAGGCTCCCAAGAGGCATCCAAGAGGCTCCCCAGAGAGGCTCCCAAGCGGCCCCAAGAGGCCCCCAAGAGGCCCCCAAGAGGCCCCCAAGAGGCCTCAAGAGGCCCCAAGAGGCCCCCAAGAGGCTCCCCAGAGGCCCCCAAGAGGCCCCCAAGAGGCCCCAAGAGGCTCCAAGAGGCCCCCAAGAGGCCCCACGAGGAGCCCGAACGACTCACACCAGGACGAGGGGCCCGAACGACTCACACCACGAAGAGCCCGAACGACTCACACCACAAGGAGGGGCCCGAACGACTCACACCAGGACGAGGCGCCCGAACGACTCACACCACGAGGAGCCCGAACGACTCACACCAGGACGAGGGCCCCGAACGACTCACACCACGAGGAGCCCGAACGACTCACACCAGGAGGAGGAGCCCGAACGACTCACACCAGGACGAAGGGCCCGAACAACTCACACCACGAGAAGCCCGAACGACTCACGCCAGGACGAAGAGCCCGAACGACTCAAACCACGACGAAGAGCCCGAACGACTCACACCAGGAAGAAGGGCCCGAACGACTCACACCAGGACGAGAGGCCCGGAGATATGCGGGGGCAGGCGGAAACACGCCTGAAAAACACGACTGTCGGCATGCTTCGCAAGAGTTGCTGTTTTGAGATGGGCTGGTGGGGATACGCGAAGCGTGAAGAATTAAGCATGATTAAACGGAATCGTAGCGGATTAGGTTAGTTTTCGGCCATGCATGCCTATACGACCACCTTTCGGGTGATAAGGAGGCTCGGGGGGGAGGGACCAACGTCTCACTCAATCGAGCTCACTACTGATCTCATCGATCGCCATATCGATCTCACAATCGATCTCACTATCGATGTCCCTATCGATCTTACTAGCAGTATCAGTCGATCTCACGATCGATCTCACGATAGATCTCACTATCGATCTCTATCAACATCAATATCGTTTTCACTATACTCTCGATATCACTACCGATCGCACTATCGATATCACTCAATCGATCTCACTATCGATCGCACTATCGATCTCACACTCGATCTCACACTCGATATCACGATCGATTTCACGATCGATATCCCTATCGATTTCACAATCGATCTCACTACCAATCTCATGATCGATCTCACTATCGATCTCACTATCATTTTCAATATTGAACTCACTATGGATATTACCTCTCGATCGCACTATCGATCTCACTATCGATCTCACGATCGATCTCACTATCGATTTCACCATCGATCTCACTATCGATCTCACGATCACTCTCACTATCGCTCTCACTCAAACTCGATCGCACTATCGATCTCACTATCGATCTCACGATCGATCTCACGATCGATCTCACTATCGATTTCACCATCGATCTCACGATCGATCTCACGATCGCTCTCACTCACTGTCGATCGCACTATCGATCTCACAACGGGACACCGAAAGGACACCGACAGGACACCGGCGGGACACCGACGGGACACCGACGGAACACCGACGGAGCACCGACGGGACACCAACGGGTTACCGACGGGACATCAACGGGACACCACGGCGGGACACCCGGCCACCGCTCGCGGACACCCACGGCACACCGACGGGACACCACGGCGGAATACCCCCGGCTACGTCGGCCCACCGGAGGAGCGGTCTTTTGTCTTGACCCGCCCTAGCCATAGCGGAGTCATTCCTCTTCTCCCGCCCACGCAGCTTCGCCTCGCCCGCACTCACGACACGCACCAGGAACCGAAACCAATTTCCCGGTGGGGGGCTCTCCAATCCACTTCGATCTCACCCCGCAACTTCCGATACCATCGCCGATGCTGAAATTCACCTCCCAGGAGTTGCACCCTAAGATGGCAGTGTGGTCCTCGCTGCCCCCGAACGTGCCCACGCCCTTGTCCCCTGGCAGCGCAGGACCGCAGTCCTGCCCATTCTCGATGAAGCCCAAGTACGAACTCGCCAGCCCGACGGGCCAAAGGCGAGCTAGAATCTCTGGTAATGCTTCAGAGTATGTGTACTTACTCGCTCGCGTGCGCATGGCAGCCCCTGGAGGTCCATGGAAAAAGACTACCCCGGCAGGGTCCCCGGAAACCCCTGGCAGAGTCCCAGGGCAACCCACGAGAGCCCCGAGAGGCCAAAATCACACAAACACCAAAACGTTTCAATGAGGCGTGCCCTCTCTCACTGTCGCTTCCCATGTGACTCTTTCGCCCCAAGATGGCTCCAAGATCGCCCAAGATTGCTCCGAGTAGGGTCTGGACGAGCTTTCAGAGGCCTCGGAGGACCCCCAAGAACGCCTCAGTAAAGGCCAAGGACAGCTAAAGATGGCCTCAGGACAGCCCAAGAGCGGGTAACAAGGGGTGGTAGGCCCTGAGGTGGCCCCGAAGCAGCCCAAACATGATCCCACCATATCCCCAAGAGGCCTCAAGATAGCCACGAACCCAGGATGGTCCAAGACAGCCCCCAAGAGACCTACAGGAGGCCAAACATCATTCCAAAACACATGGGCTTTCAGTGATTTGAGCGTCCTCGTCTTCCCACTTCCCACTTATTGGGATCGAAAACCTCAAGATGGCCCCAAGGTAGTCCAAGATGGCTCCAATTGGGGCCCGGAAGGGCTCTCAGGGGCCTCCGAAGGCCCCCGCGAGCGTCCCAGTAGAGGCCCAAGACAGCTCGAAAAGGAACCTGGGGCGGCCCCAGAGCGGGCATCAATGGGTGGCAGGCCCCGGGATGGCCGCGAAACAGATCCGAATTACCAGCCTGGAACAGATCCCTATCCCTAAGCTGGGCATCGCCTCATCACAATGCCAATCTTAGGGATTCCCTTAGTTTTTCAAGGCGCATCCCTAAGATTGTCATCGCCTTTTGGCGTGAAAATCTTAGGGATGGGGATACGTTCGAGGCTGGTAACCTAAGTCCCGAGGTGGCCCACCAAGGCAGCCCCCATAGAGGCATCCACGGAGCGAAAACCCTTGGCAAACCGATGGGCTCGATGATGCTGTGTTTCTCGCCTTGTCGCTCCCTGTGGGATCTGAACTGTCGAGACGGCATCAGGATCGCCCAAGATGGCTCCAAGGGGCCAGGAAGGGCTCCATGAGGGCTCCGAAGACCCCCAGGAGCGCCCCAGTGGAGGCCCAAGACAGATCCGACAGGGCAGCCCAAGAGCGGGCATCAGGGCGGCCCAAGAGCGGGCATCAAGGGGCGGCAGGCCTCAAGATGGCCCCGAACCTGCCTCATGATGCCCCCAAGACAGCCCCAAGAGGCCCCGACGGTCCGGAGGCGGCCCAAGACTGTCTAAGGCAGCCCCAGAGAAGAATCCTGGAGGAGGCCCACACCCTGCAGGAACCGGCGTGGAGCCTGTCAATGCTTTGGGCTTGCTCGCCCTTCCGCTTTCTATGAGCTTCAGAGCGCCTCAAGATGGCCCCAAGGGGGCTCCAGGAGCAGCCTTTCAGCCCCCGCGAGCTTGCAGGCAAATGCCAATGGTGTTGCAAGATGGACCAGCGGAACGGGCGAAGCCACTCAATAAAGCTCCTCGTCAGTGCTGAGGTTGTCCCTGAAAGTCGGGGTCTCACGGATGCCGTTGGCGTCGGCCAGCACCATCCACATGTAGCAGATCACCGCACTCGACGTGGACATGCCGCTCGCCTGGGGCAGGTCGCACTCCAGGGCCACGTCGGCGCCGCACGCGGCGCCGAAGTTCCTCGCTAGCCGCCGGATGACGGTGGCCGGGTACGCGGACCAGTGCCCCTGCTTGGCGGCGCGCACACAGCAGGGAGGCTTCTTGGGAGCACTCCGCGCCTCTCAGCAGCCCCCGGGCGCTTCTCAGAGGGACCCCGCCTTCCAAGAAGCTCTCCGCCCTCTTGGTTACATGGCCTGACTACCTACCAGACCACCCCAACCCAACCCGAAGACCCGAATTTCGGGTTGGGGGGGGTAAGGGTTCCACACGTGTTTTTTCGACGTTTCCCGACCCCCCCCCACTGGAAATCGAGGGTAAATCTGAGCCTTCGGGTTGGGTTGGGGTGGTTTGGTGGGTGGTGATGGCCACCCCCCTCGCGACACCCCCTTTGCGCGCGCCGCCAGCCTGCTCGGGCTCCAGGTCCCTCGACACGCGCAGCTCCGCCGCCCTCCTCTCCTCCGGAAGCAACTCATGGGAGCCTCCCGTGACATCTTCTCGGCTCTGGCGGATCGACGCTGACCCGACGCGAATCGGCGCTGCTCGACGCTGATCGACCCTGAATCGACGCTAGGTCGACGCTAATCGACGCTAAATCGGCGCTATCTCCTCGAGCACCAGCCGCTAATCGACGGAAGCGCGTTCTCAAGACGGAACT
>CAUYUJ010019396.1:47507-55007 GCA_963575745.1 Prorocentrum cordatum | reverse complement strand
CCTGATCATCATCACAATCAGATCAACATCAAAATTCGCCGGCCCAACGGGCCAGAGGCGTGCTAAGATCTCCGGTAACTGGTTAACAATTCTCTAGTTCGCGCGCGCGGGGCGGCCCCTGGGGGTCCACGGACGAAAAGTACCCCGGCAAGGTCCTGAGAGAGTCCCGGGAGGAGTCCCCCAGAGCGCTCCAGGAGCGCTCCATGAGCGCACCAACAGGGCTCCGAGACGTCCCCGAGAGCCCCAAGAAAGGCCAAGAGGCCCCCAAGAGGCCCCCAAGATGGTACACGAGGGGTCCGACATGCCACAAGATCGCTCCAAGACGCCCAAGATAGCCCCCAGACGCCCCAAGAGGCCTCCAAGAGCACTCCCAAGAGGGCCCCCGGAGGCAAAATTCATTGTTTTTCCTTAGGTTTTTGAAAGATTTTGGAGCTTCCACCTTTTCGGTTCCCGACGCCCCAAGACGGCCCCAGAGGCCCCCAAGATCGCCCCAAGAGGGCCCAAGAGGCCCCCAAGAGGGCCCCAAGATGGCCCAAGAGGGCTCGAAGACGGCCCAAGAAGCCTCCAAGACGGTCCAAGAGGGCCCCAAGAACACCCCCAAAGGGGCCCCAGAGAGGGAACACGAAACAAAATTTCGAGCCCTCGGCCCTAAGAAGCCCCTACGAGGCCCCTAAGAGGCCCCAAAAGGCCCCCACGAGGCCCTCAGGAGGCCCCCAAGAGTCCCCCAAGCGGCCCCAGGAGGCCCCCCAAATGCCCCCCCGAGCGCCCCAGGAGTCCCCCAAGCGGCCCCAGGAACCCCCAAAGCGCCGCATTGACACCAGGCCCTCGGGCAAACGGCAGACATGAGACCGTATGGGCCGGCGGAATGAGCGAAGTGATTAAATAAGCATAATGACCTCCTCCTCCACCTCCGCATCCTCCCCCTCATCATCGGAAAACAGCATCATCACCATCATCAGCAACGTCATCATAATCAGCATCAGCACCATCATCATCATCATCATCATCATCATCATCATCATCATCATCAGAATAAGAGTCATGAACATCATCATCATCGTCATGAACATCATGATCATCACCATCAGCATCATCATCATCATCATCATCATCAGCAGCATCGAGCGACGGTATCACCCCCTCCTCCTCCTCCTCCTCCTCCTCCAACTCCTCCTCCTCCTCCTTAGCCTCCTCCTTCCTCCTCCTCCACCTCGTCATCGTCATCACCATCTTCATCCTCATCCTCATCCTGCTACTCCTCCACATCAACATCAACATCATCATCATCATCAACATCATCATCATCATCATCATCATCATCACCATCATCATGATCATCATCATCATTATCAGCATCATCGTCATCATCGTCACCATCATCACCATCATCAGAATAATCAGAAGCGTGATCATCATCATCACCATCACCATCACAATCGTCGCCATCATCATGATCATCATTAGCAACATCATCATCATCATCATCATCATCAGCATCATCATCATCAGCATCATCATCGTCATCATCGTCAACAACATCACCATCAATCATCATCATCCTCATCAGCATCAGCATCCTCCTCCTCATCATCATTCTCATCCCCATGACCACGTTATCCTCGCATGCATCATCTTCATCATGATCATCATCATCATCATCATCATCATCATCAGCATCATCATCATCATCATCATCATCCCCATCCTCCTCCTCATCATCCTCATCCTCCTCCTCATCCTCATCCTCGCCCTCATCATCATCAGCATCAGCAGCATCATCATCCTGACCGTTATCGTCCTCATTTTCATGCCCAGCTTCGCAAGTACCATCATCATCAGAAGCCAAAGCCTCATCATCACCATCATCATCAACAGTATCATCATCCTGAGCCTGATCATCATCCTCATTCTGGTCATAATCCGCATCCGCATCCTCATCCGCATCCTCATCCGCATCATTATCACCATCATCATCATCATCATCATCATCATCATCATCATCGTCGTCAGCATCACAATCATCATATTGAGCCTCACCATACCATCCTCATTATCACCATCCAGAGCCTCATCATCATCCTCATCCACATCCGCATCCTCGTCATTATCACCATCATCATCATCATCATCATCATCAGCATCATCATCATCATCATCATCATCATCATCATCATCATAAGCATCGCCGTCGTCATCGTCATCATCATCCTGATCCTCCTACTCATCATCATCATCATCATCGTCCTCATAATCCTTATCAGCATCACAACCATCATTTTCATCACGAGCACCAGCATCATCATCCAGAACCTCATCATAACCCGCATTCGCATACTGAGCATCATCATCATCATCATCAGCAGCAGAAGGCATCATCAGCATCATCAGCATCAGCATCATCATCGTTATCATCTTGAGCCGTCTCCTCATCCTGATCGTCATCCTCATTCTCATCACCATCCTCCAAAGCCCAAGCAATATCCGCATCCGCATCATCATCCTCATCCTCACCATCATCATCATCGTCATCATCATCATCAGCAGCAGCATCACGATATCATCGTCATCATGATCGCCATCATCATCATCATCATCATCATCATCATCATCATCATCATCCTAATCAGTATCATACTCATCATCAGCATCATCCTAATCATCATCACCGTCGCCATCAACAGCATCATTGTCATTATCAGGATCATCCTGAGCCTCATCATCATCCTCATCCTAATCAGCATCATCATCATCAGCAGCAGCAGCATCGTCATCATGATCATCATCGTCATCATCAGCCTCATCATCGCCCTCATACACATCCTCATCATCACCATCATAATCGTCATTGGAATAATCATCATCATATCATCATCATCATCATCAGCATCATCATCATCCACATCCTCAAAAGCCTCATCTTCATCCACATGCGCATCCTCGTCCTCATCCTCCTCATACGCATCCTCATGGTCATCATCATCATCATCACCATCGTTGCCCTCGTTCTCATCATCATCATGATCATCACCAGAATCAGCATCATCATCGTCCAGGGCCTCATCATCATCACCATCATCATCATCGTCCGCATCCTCATCCTCATCCTCGTCCTCGTCCTCATCAGCAGCATCACCATCATCATCACCACCATCATCATCGGTACCATCATACCCCTCATCATCATCATCATAATCAGCATCAACATCATCATGATCATGATCGTCGTCATAATGATCATCGTCGTCCTCAGCATCGTCATCAGCATCATAATCCTGAGCCGAAAAAGCATCCTAATCATCATCATCATTATCATCATCATCATCATCATCAACATCATCATCATCTACATCCCCATCCGCATTGCCATCCTCATTATCATAATCATCATCATCGTCATCAGAATCATCATTCTGAGCCTCATCACCAAACTCGTACTCAACCTCATCGTGATCAGCATCATCATCGTCAGCATCATCATCATCAACAGCATCATCATGATCATCATCATCGTCATCATCGCCAATATCATTATCATCCTGAGCCTCATCATCATCGTCAGGGTCAGATTCCTCATCGTCGTCCGAATCCTCAGCATCATCATTCTGGACATGGCATCATCATCCTCATCCTCATCAGCATCATCATCCCCCGTATCATCATCAGCAGCATCATCATCACCATCATCATCATGATCCTGAGCCGTATAACCATCCTCATCCTCATCAGCATTCTCATCATCGTCCTCATCATGAGCATCATCATCAGCATCAGCAGCAGCGGCGCAATCATCATCAGCATCACCATCAACATCATCCTCATCCTCCTCCTCGTCATCGTCGTCATGACCGTCATAAGCCTCCCCATTATCATCATCATCATCATCCTCATCCGCATCATCATCACCAGCATCATCATCCTGAGCCTTCTCATCCTCATCCTTATCCGCATCCTCATCATCATCCTCTTAGTCAGCAACATCGCCATGAACAGCATCGTCAGCATCATCATCAGCATAGTCATCCTGATGGTCATGCTCGTCCTCCTCCTTCACCTCCTCCTCATCATCATCATCCTCATCCTCATCGTCGTCCTCGTCCGCATCCTCATCCTGAAGCTCATAATCATCATCCTGAGCCACATTCTCATCGTCATCCTCAACCATAGTATTCTTACTATCCTCATCGTCCTCATCATCAGCATCATCACCATCATCATCCTCATGCTCATCATCATCAACCTAAACCGTATCATGATACGCATCCTCCTCCGCAGTCGCATCCTCATCCACATCATCCGCATCATCATCATCATCATCATCATCATCATCATCATCATCATTATAATAAGCATGATCATAATCATCCTCATCCTCGTCAACCTCAGGATCAGCAGCATCATCATCATCATCATCATCATCATCATCATCATCATCATCATCGTCATCATCGTCATCATCATCATCCTCATCACTTTCAGCAGCAGCATCATCATCAGCATGATCATCCTCATCCTCATCATCACCACCCTTCTCGTCATCAGCCTCAACAGCATCCTCATCCTCATCCTCTCAATCATCCTCACCATGCCCCCATCCTCCTCCTCCTCCTCATCCTCATCTTCATCAGCATCATCCTCCTCAGCATTAACGTCATCATCATCCTCAACATCCTCATCATCACCATCATCATCCTGAGCCTCGTTCTCACCATGCTCATCATCATCATCATCATCATCATCATCATCATCATCATCATCATCATCAGCATCATCATCAGCATCATATGTCTCGCCATTATCCCCATCATGGTCTTGCTCCTCCTCCTCATCATCATCATCTGCATCCTCCGCATCAACACAATCATCATCATCAGCATCAGCAGCATCATCATCAACAGCGTCATTATCATCCTTATCATCATCAGCATGATTATCCTCATCCTCGTCCTCATCATCATCCTCATCCTCGTCCTCCTTATCCCAATTATCATCACAATCAGCATCATCATCACCATCATCATCCTCATGAGTCTCATCATCATCATCATCATCATCATCATCATCATCATCATCATCATCGTCGTCGTCATCGTCATCATTATCCTCATCCTCATCATCCTCATCATCCTCATCATCCTCATCATCGTCATCATTCTCATCATCATTCTCCTCATCATCCTCATCATCAGCATCATCAGAATCTTCATTATCGCCCTACTCCTCACCATCATCCTCATCATCATCAGCATCATGAGCTTTATCAGTAGTATCATTATCATCCTCATCGTCAGTATCATCCTCATCCTCATCATCATCGCCATCAGCATCCTCATCCTCATGATCATCCTCATCATCATGAGCGTCAGTATCATCATTATCATCATCCTCCTCATCCTTATCCTCATCAACATCCTGATCCTCATCCTCATCATCATCCTCAACATCGCCCTCATGATCATCATCATCATCATCATCATCATCATAATCATCATTCTCATCATCATCCTCATCATCATCATCATCATCATCATCATCATCATCATCATCATCCTCATCCTCATCCTCATCCTCATCCTCCTCCTCATCGTCAGCATCATCCTCACTCTCATCATCATTACCATCCTAATCATCATCATCAGCATCAGTATCAACATCACCATCTCGTCATCATCGTCAGCATCCTTTTCATCCTGAGCCTCATTCCCCTCCTCATCATCATCAGCATCATCATCATCCTTATCAGCATCCTCACCCTCATCGTCATCATCATCAGCATCATCATCGTTCTCAGCACCATCCTCATCCTCATCATCATCATCATCATCGTCGTCAGCAGCATCATCATCAGCATCATCATCGTCATCATCATCCCCTCGTCCTTCTCCCATCCTCCTCCTCCTCCTCCTCCTCCTCTTCCGCCTCGTTCCCTCCTCCTCAGATTCGCGTCACGTGACAGATCTCAAGCTGCCGACCTCCCGATGCCAGGGCACGACTCCGAAGCGGTGGAGTCTGGGCACGCTCTGGCGGCGGACCTCTTCCAGCAGGCGCTGCGCCGCGGACGCGAACATCGCGCGCTTCTCGGCGGCCGCCTCCGCCGCCATGCCGGCCGCGAGGAGGCGGCGCTCCACGGCGCCCCCGCCGGCCTCGGCGGCCAGCGAGCCCAGCGTGTGCCCGCCTCCGCCAGCCACGGCCATCCCGAGGGGGGCAGCGCTGCACCGGCCGAGGGCGCCGGCCCTGCCCAGACCTCCCAGGTGTCGGACAGAAAACTAAACGGTGGAGTTGTCCTCGGCTCTCGGCTCGGCCTCTGGGGGCCCTCGCTGGGCCGCGGGGCCATCCAAAGAAAAGGCTCGGGGTGAAAGCCTGGCCCCGGGGGGAAGGGGGCCTCGAACTCCGGGCATACACAGCTGCATCGGTCCTGGCCGGGCCCAGCCTGGGCCCAGGCTGGTGCGTGCGCCCTCCTGGCCTCACCCTGGCCAGGATCGGTGTAGGTGTTGGGTGGTACGTGCAGGCAGCGCCCTCCGAAGGAGAGGGGGCTGTCGACGGGCCGCTCTGGGCGCCCCGAAACGGCTTGAGCCAGATGGCTACGGAAGCGGGGGGGGCAGCAGCAGCAGCAGGACCGAAGCCAGCGACGTCGTGTTCCTTCTTCTTGTTCATGTCGTGGGCCCCAAGGCTCTCGACCACCATCCCAAGACCGGGTTTCTGCCGAAGGGTGATGTTTGATGATCTCGGGGCTCCAAAACGGGCCCGGAAACGCCAAAGGCGTGGAAAAATGGAACGGCCGTGATTTTCAGCACAACGCCCAAAAGTCTGGGGAGGAGCTGTAAGAGGATGAACAAGGAGCAAGGACTGGCAGATGCGGTCACACGACCCAGTGGGCTTCAGCATCTCATGCGGCAGGATCGTAACCGACATCAGCATACTCTCCATCGTGATCACCCTCATCTGAGAGCGAGCAACCGTCACCACCATAACCATCAGCATCATCAACAACATCATCATCATCATCATCATCATCAGCAGCATCCGCATCAGCATCAGCATCAGCATCAGCATCAGCATCAGCATCAGCATCAGCATCAGCATCAGCATCAGCATCATCATCATCATCATCATCATCATCATCATCATCATCATCATCATCATCATCATCATCATCGTCAGCAGCATTATCATCATCGTCAGCAGCATTAACATCATCACCATCATCATCATTATCATTATCATCAGTATCATCAGTATTATCAGCATCACCACCACCACCACCACCACCACCATCATCATCATCATCATCATCATCATCATCATCATCATCATCATCATCGGCATCATCAGCATCAGCATCACCATGATAATCAGCATCATCATATTCATCGTCATCGTCATCATCATCACCATAGTCACTATCACCATCACGATGATCAGCATCATCGGCATCCTCATCAGCATCACAAGCATCGTCATCGTCACCGTCATATTCATCGTCATCATCGTCATCGTCATCAT
>CAUYUJ010019396.1:40007-45007 GCA_963575745.1 Prorocentrum cordatum | reverse complement strand
GTCAGCATCACCATGATCATCACCATCATCATCACCAACATCATCATCATCATCATCTATGACCATCATCATCATCCGCATCATCATCAGCACTCTCATCAGCATCGTCATCAACATCTTCATCACCATCGTCGTCGTGTGCGTAACCTTCATCATCAACAGCAGCAGCAGCGTCATCACCATCATAATCATCGCATTATCATCATCATCCTCATGCTCGTCCTTATCCTAATCCTCACACTAATCACCATCATCCTGCTTATCATCCTCTCCTCTCTTCATATTCGCTTATGACCTCCCTCCTGCGCCCTCATCACCCCGTGTCCTCCCCTCCTCAACTTAACTCGAACACGACGACGACCACGACGACGACGACGACGACGACGACGACGACGACGACGACGACGACGACGGCGACGACGACGGCGACGACGGCGGCGACGGCGACGGCGACGGCGACGTCGACGGCGACGGCGACGGCGACGACGACGGCGACGGCGACGGCGACGGCGACGGCGACGGCGACGGCGACGGCAACGGCGACGACGACGACGACGACGACGACGACGAGCTGCGTCCTCGATTACCGCGCCGCTGGGCAGCACCGCGGTGGCGGACTGCGGCCTGTGCAGCCGCGCAGGATCCACCACCTGGCGCTGGGGGAGGGGGATGGATCATGAGAGAGGGCGGAGGGCAGGAGGGGTGTCGGTGTGGTCGAGGCTCGAAGTGCGGGGATCGCAGCGTTTGGGAGCCAGCGTCTGGAAACCTCAGGAGGCCTCCAGGGTAACACCGGGGCCTGCAGGAACCTGCGGAGAACCCTGGGGGAGGGCAGCCGAAGGGCGGAGGTCGGAGCAGGGGTGCTCGGATGCTCGGATACTCGGAATGCGGCTCCCGCCAATCCCACGACCCACTACAAACCTCAATCGCAGCCCGCACCTTTCCCAGCCTACAGTCATGGATTCGTACTGCCTTGCGTCGGTGCCGGGGCAACTCGAGAGGTCTGGTGCAGGTGGCCTCTTTACTGGCAGCGATCCCGTCGGACTCTCCTGCTCCTCCCCCCCTTCCTCCTCCCACGCTTCCTCCGCCTCCCCATCCCCTCCGACTACGACGACGACCACGACCACACCCAAGACCACGACCACGACGACGACGAAGACGACGACAGCCACCACGACGACGACCACAACGACGACAGCCCCACCCCGACCCCGATCCCGACCCCGACCCCGACCACGACCACGACCGTGACCATAACCACAACGACGACGACGACGACGACGACGACGACGACGGCGACGACGACGACAACGACGACGACGACACCCACGACGACGACAGCGGGAGCAACGACGTTCTCTACGGCTTGTCGGCCCCAGGGCCGCCCCGCGGTGGGAGGCCAGGCGCTCCACGGCGGCGCGGTCGCTGGAGGGCACGGCGCAGTAGGCCACCCGCCTGGGCGCCTGGCGGGGCGGAGGCGGGGCAGCTCGGCGCGGCACGGGGCAGGCGCCGAGGAGGCAGCCCGAGCGCGGCCGCGCGCGGCCCGGGCGCTCGTGGAAAGAAGGAGAGGAAGCGAGGAGGGCAGAGGGGGAGGCTCCTCCTCCTCCTCCTCCTCCTCCTCCTCCTCCTCCTCCTCCTCCTCCTCCTCCTCCTCCTCCTCCTCCTCCTTCTCCTCGCAGCGCGGGAGGAGGCTCGGCGGCGCGCCGAGGGAAGGGCGGGGGGAGGGCGAGAGGCGGCGTGCCCCCTCCGGACGGCTCGGGGGGAGCCCTCGGCATCCTCGGCTGCCTCGCGAGCCTGCTCCGAGGCCCCGCCGCCTCACGGGGAGGCCCGCCCTCGCCCGCTTCCCCGCCGAGAGGGCAGGAGGAGGCGGGGGGGCGGAGGCGTCAGGAGAACAACAACAACGGAAAGGGAGGAGGCGGGGAGGGGCAGGGGGAAGAGGGGGAGGAGGAGGAGGAGGAGGAGGAGGAGGAGGAGGAGGAGGAGGAGGAGGAGGAGGAGGAGGAGGAGGAGGAGAAGGAGGAGGAGGAGAAGGAGGAGGAGGAGGAGGAGGAGGAGCGGATTATGCTTGAAAGACAGGGGGAGAAGGAGGGAGCGGAAGAAGCTGAAGCACATGACCCGAAGGGGAAGTGAGAGAGGACGCAAGCCAGAGGAAGGCGGAGGGAGGGAGGGAGCACGGGACGCTGCCCGCGGGACGCAGAGGCGCCCGCGGAGGCGCAGGTGGCCTCCGGCGCCTCCAGTCGGTCCCACAGCGTGGCTGCCTCTCTCAGAGCACGCGGTGCTGCAGAACGGCATCGTGGCTGCCAGCCCAGTCGGCTCAGCCATGACGGGGCGAATGGGCTACCTCGTGGCAGGGGGCGCGTTCTGGTCGAGAGTCACGTGCGGCATGCTCTAGGCACAACCCACCCCACCTGAAGCCACAAGCCCACCAGCCCTCCTTGGGCGCGACTGGTTTAGAGCGTCTCCCCTTTTCAAGCCCCTGCTTCCTCTTCGGGGAGGGGGTGACCACTGCTCCCTATTGATAATCACCCCTCCCCCAGGCGACCGGCAGCCAACCCGGACCAATGAGCCCACCCCCAACACCATCCTTTAACAGAACAATGGAAAATGCACATTGCCTCCAAGTCTGGAGCATGCGCGGGTGCCCCGCGACCACTTTGCATTGGTTTTTGACAGGGACGGCGGGGTTCTGGCATATTGCTTGCTGCGCGCAGGCCAACCATCCTTGTCAACAAACAATACAACATACACGTTGGCTCCAGATCTGGAGCATGCGCAGGGTCTCTTTTCTATGAGCTCTCACCTGTTTCACGGCTCCTCAAGGCGTCACCATCTGTCCATCGGTGCTGGTGCTTTGCGCTCCCTGGAGGAGCCGCCCTTCTCGCAGAATGCTCGGCACTTCGCTGCAGGGGGAGTCAAGATCCTGAACTCCTTGGGGCCAGGGCCTCATGCACCTGGGGTCCCTAATGGTTCCCGGTAGCTGGCGCACCTGGCGCGGCTGGAGCACGCGGCACAGTTGGGGCACGTGGCGCATGTGCCGCACCTGGCACGGTTGGGCCTCCAGGATGCCTGGTGCACCTGGAACCCGTGGCGCGCCGGGCATGCGTGGGGTTCCTCAGTGATCTGCTGACACTCGTGTGTTACTATGTTTGGGGAGGGCAGGTGGGAGTGAGCTCGAGCTCGACCGCCTGCTATCTAGGAGGGTAGCTTGACCCCTCCCCCTACCCCCGACCCCTGGACCTGGACGGGAGGACGGCGGGTCGCTAGAGCGACCAAGATGGCCTCGGCGAGAAGGCCAGCATCAGAGGTTGTACAAAAAAAAGGTTGGGGCCACATGTTGGCCTGCTGGGGGGTTATGCTATTTCACTACGGCCCCTCCTTTGATGGATCTCCTCCAAAATGGCCCCAACATGGCGCCCGAGGCTGCCAAGGGTGCCAAATACGGCCCAGAGACGTGCCGCGGAGGCCCCCAAGAGGCCCCAAGAGGCCCCAGAAAAGCACCTAAGACACCCCAAGAGGCCGCCAGGACTGCCAAGATACCCCCAAGACGCACCAAGAGGACACCAAGAAGCTCTCGAAGAGACGTTTGGAGAGACACCAAGAAGAATCCAAGAGACGTCTGGCCTTTTTGCTCGCCCTCCTCCTCATCCTCCTCATCCTCCTCCTGCTCCTCCTCATCCTCCTCCTCCTCCTCTACCCTCCTTTTTGCGTCAAGCCAACCTGAGGTGAAAACCTGTGGCGTTTCCTCCTCCTGCTCCTCCTCCCTTTCCTCCTCTTCCTCGTCCTCCTCCATTCCTTTTCCTTATACAGAACTTTTCCCTGTCGCACCCCGAGGCCGATTTTTAGGGCGGGCCGGGCGTTTCGACTGAGAATTCCTCACCATTTGTGATTCTGAAACTTAAAGAGTGACAACAGCTTCACAGATGGAGGGCGGGTGGTTTTTCAATTTAAAATGTGGCTCTCGCCTTAGCGCTGCGCACATTCGTTTCAAACATTCGCACGAGCTTCACGGATTGAGAGCGGGTCGTTTTCAAAATGTGGCTCTCGCCTTAGCGCCGCGCACCTTCGTTTTGAACATTTGCAAGAGCTTCACGGATAAAAGGCGGGTCGTTTTCGACATGTGGTTTTCGCCTCAGCGCCGCGCACATTCGTTTCAAACATTTGCACAAGATTCACGGATCGAGGGCGGGTCGTCTTCAAAATGCGGTTCCCGCATAAGTGCCACGCACATTCGATTCAAACATTTGCACGAGCTTCAGGGATTGAGGACGGATCGTTTTCAAAGTGTGGCTCTCGCCTTAGCGCCGCGCACATGCATTTCAAACATTTGCAAGAGCTTCACGGATTGATGGCGGGCCGTTTTCAAAATGTGGTTTCGCCTTAGCACCGCGCACATTCGGTTCAAACATTTGCAAGAGCTTCACGGATTGAGGGCGGGTCGTTTTCAAAATGTAGTTCCCGCATAAGCGTTGCGCACATTCGCTTTTAACAGTTGCACGAGCTTCACATGTTCAGGGCGTTTTCTTTTCAAAATGTGGCTCTCGCCGTAGCGCCGCGCACATTCGTTTTCAGAACTTACAAGAGTTTCACGGAACCCCATGATCAACGTACCAGGAATGGTTCGGGAGCAAAAAATAGTTTGATTCGCGGTGTTGAAGTCCCACAAATTGCGTTCTGGCACGAGTCTGGATCGTCAAGATGCAGCAGTCAGGTTGATCCGTAGCGTTGGAATCCCGAGAACAATGTTTTGGCATGCTTCAGCGTCTTCAAGGGCGTCTTCCAACGAGGCAGTTCCCTCAAGGGAAATGAACCGTTGTAGGGGCATATGAAGAGGAAGCTTGGAGGGAGGGTTGATTCCAACACCGTTGATGGCTATTTAGTTTACACTGGTCCTCCTCCTCCTCCTCCTCCTCCTCCTCCTCCTCCTCCTCCTCCTCATCCTCCTCATCCCCCTCATACCCCTCCTCCCCCATCCTCTCCCTCCTCCACCTCCTCTTCCTCCTCCT
>CAUYUJ010019396.1:0-39907 GCA_963575745.1 Prorocentrum cordatum | reverse complement strand
TAGTGGTGGTGGTGGTGGTGGTGGTGGTGGTGGTGGTGGTGGTGGTGGTGGTGGTTTACTCGTTTCGTTTGGTCATAATAATGATGATAGAACTAGCAGTATGAATCGTAGTGTGAGGATCCGGAATAGTGGTACTAATATTAATAATAGCAAAGGCTGTGGCATCATCAATCAGTATTACTCTGATTCGTAATCGCGTCAATACAAGTATCGGCTGTAATAAGAATATGATCCGTACCACTAGCAACATGAGGTACGTTTTATTACTAGAACGGCTACGGCCAGTACGCCTGGTTTGCCTTACATGTGACCAGGGCGTTGCTTTTGCGTTTTCAGCTCGGCGTCTCGAAAATCATTGTTTCGGGACTGTTCGAATAGAAGCCCCAGAAAAATTATCCTGGCGAAGGACCACACCATGTGCAGTGGTGAATATCGCATTGCGGGTGCCGCTTTCGGTGGAGCTCCCTGTGGGGCCACGAAACGCTGTGCTGGGTGGGGGTGACGCATGCGGGCGGCACCACTGGGGCCTTCGGTGGAGGTCCCTGTGGGGCCACGAAACGCTGTACTGGGCGGGGGTGACGCATGCGGGCGGCACAACTGGGGCCGTCGGTGGAGCTCCCTGTGGGGCCACGAAACGCTGTGCTGGGTGGGGGTGGCGCATGCGGGCGGCACCACTGGGGCCTTCGGCGGAGCTCCCTGTGGGGCCACGAAATGCTGTGCTGGGGTGGGGGTGACGCATGCGGGCGGCACCACTGGGGCCTTCGGTGGAGGTCCCTTGTGGGGCCACGAAACGCTGTGTTTGGTGGAGGTGCCGAAATGGGTGTGCGGGACGCATGCGAGCGGTGGCACTGGGGCCTTCGGTGGAGCTCCCTATGGGGCCACGAAGCGTGTGAGGGGTGTGCCGAAATGGGTGTGGCTGACGCATGCGGGCTGGGGCCACGAAACGTGTGAGGGGTGTGCCGAAGTGGATGTGGCTGACGCATGCGGGCGGAGGCACTTCGGTGGAGCTGGGCCTTCGGTGGAGCTCCCTAGCACTGGGGCCAGCTCCCTATGGGGCCACGAAGCGTGTGAGGGGTGTGCCGAATGGGTGTGGCTGACGCATGCGGGCGGCGGCACTGGGGCCTTCGGTGGAGCTCCCTATGGGGCCACGAAAGGTGTGAGGGGTGTGCCGAATTGGGTGTGGCTGACGCATGCGGGCGGCGGCACTGGGGCCTTCGGTGGAGCTCCCTATGGGGCCACGAAACGTGTGAGGGGTGTGCCGAATTGAGTGTGGCTGACGCATGCGGGCGGCGGCACTGGGGCCTTTGGTGGAGCTCCCTATGGGGCCACGAAACGTGTGAGGGGTGTGCCGAACTGGGTGTGGCTGACGCATGCGGGCGGCAGCACTGGGGCCTTCGGTGGAGCTCCCTATGGGGCCACGAAACATGTGAGGGGTATGCCGAATTGGGTGTGGCTGACGCATGCGGGCGGCAGCACTGGGGCATTCGTTGGAGCTCCCTATGGGGCCACGAAACGTGTGAGAGGTGTGACGATGATGGTGGTGACGACGATGATGGTGGGTGATGACGATGATGATGATGATGGTGATGATAACGATGATGATGATGACGATGATGATGATGATGATGATGATGATGATGATGATGATGATGCTGATGGGAGGAGGGAGGAGGGGGAAGAGGAGGAGGAGGAGGAGGAGGAGGAGAGGAGGAACGCGGGGCGCTGTCTCTTCAAAACGAGGACCCAACACCACAGGATGGTTGGGAAAAAAACGTTTATAAATGATGCGTTGTCTGGCAATTTTGATATGCATATATATATATATGTATATATACATGTATATATATATATACATATATATATATTGTGTTAGCGCCTTCAACCTGGAAGCGCTAACACATGCTAAACAAAAAGCCAGCACACCTGCCCAAAAATGGCTAAGCAAACGTAGCGTGTTTCAGAAATCGTTTTCAGTTTGACAATAACCCAGATAAGGAAACGCTAAAAAAAACGCCCAGGGCGTCTTAGGCGAACAAAGCAGGATGGTTACCGATATTGTGATTCGTCTTCTTCTTACGCATCGTCGTCTTATACTTCCCATTGTTTTATACTAGTAATACTATTCGTGGTAGTGTAAGATTCATTACTAGGTGGTAATGCTATTTGTATTCATATTAACCGTTGTCTGTTCCTTCTCATTCCAATTCTTGGCCGTAGTCATCGTATAATAAATGTGTCTTGCAAGTTTGCTTCTTGAGATGTTATTACTATTAGCCTTCTCCTTGATCCTGTTATGGTGATTGTGCTGACTGTTATTATTATGATAATTCGATTCGTTTCAAATGTTTATTCGTCTGGACTTGTTTTAGCTTCAGCAATATTATTCACGCTCCTATTGGTATTATTGGTAGTGTTCGTCTTTTCCTTATTCGGCATCTTCTCATTCTTCTGATTCGTACTACTAGTCGTATCATTGTTATTCGCGTTCGTCTTCTTGTTCGCATGCGTAGTAATATCCCTGTGATTAGTAGTACCATTCATTGTCGTTATCTTACTATTTGCTTTCCTCCTCTTCCTCCTCCTCCTCCTCCTCGTCGCCATCCTTCTTATTCGCCCTCTCTTATCCTCCTCCTGCCTGTTCTCCCCATGCATCTCCTCTGTCTCCTCCTGGCCAGGGCAAGCCGATGTTCCTTGACGCCGATGCGGCCACGGGTGGCATGGGCGTCGTCTCCGATGGCCGGATCGCGAAGCCGTTGGGACAGCCCCGCGGGCGAGGCCGTTTGGACAACCCCGCGAGCCGCTGGGGCGCGGGAGCGAGCCGTTGGGACAGCCTCACCGACGACCAGCTCGGCGTACAACACTCGGGTTGCCAACTTGAACTGCGAGCCCCATGAGGAGGGGTGGCCCGTGAGGGCCACTGGCAGGCCAGCTGAGTCAAGCTCCTCCCAATGACTACGCGACCTCTTCCGAGCGCGAGCTGGAGACGCCCCCGCGATCCACTCCCGGAGGAGGCTCCCACTCGACACTTCCTCCAGCTTCAAACCTCAGCAGCCCCAAAGTGACGATACTTATGAAAACTTGATGACCCGCTCGGACTACTGACACGAGCTGCGGGCCCCATAGAGAGGGGCTCCCGCCTGAGACTCTCTCGCAATTCACTCACAGACGAGGCTCCCGCTTAACATCTCCCCAAAATTCAAACCTGAGGAGCCCCAAAAAGACGACAATTAAAAAATTGTTGGACGGCCCGCTCGGATTACTAACACGAGCTGCGGGCCCCAGAGGGAGGGGGCTCCCGCCTGAGACCTCCTCGCAATTCACTCACACACTAGGCTCCTGCTCGAGATATCCTCCACACTCAGGCCTGAGGAGCCCAAAAGTGATGACAATTAAGTGTTTGGACGGCCCGCTCGGATTACTACCACGAGCTGCGAGCCCCGTAAGGAGGGGGCTCCCACCTGAGACTTCCTCGCAATTAACTCATAGGCGAGGCTCCCGCTCGAGACTTCCTCCAGATTCAGGCCTGATGAGCCTAAAAGTGATGACAGTTAAAAAATGTTCGATAGCCCGCTCGGATTACTGACACGAGCTGCTGGCCCCACACGTAAGGAGGGGGCTCCCGCCTGAGACTTCCTCGCAATAGACCTTCTCAAGATGAGTGTGCGTGTGTATGAGAGAGAGTGAGTGGAGGAATGCGTGCTATGGTGACGGTGCTGATGATGGTGATGCTGATAATGGTGATGATGATGAAGATGATGATGATGCTGATGATGCTGATGATGATGATGATCATGATGGCCGGGATCATGATGGGGTGATGACATGATTATGAGTGTGTGAAGAGTGACTGTGAGTGCGAGAATCGGTGATGATGATGATCGCGATGATAATGGTGGGATGGTGGTAGTGATGTGGATGGCGGTGAATGGTGATGATGACGGTGATGATGATGGCGATGATGATGGCGATGTTGGTGATGGATGTGATGCTGGAGATGATTTAGTGGGATGACAGTTGCTGATTGTGGTGACTGTGATGATCGCGATAAGGACGGGGATGGTGATGGTGATGGTGATGATGATGGAGACGGTGATGGTGGGGATGATGATGATGGCCGGTGATCATATTGGGGTCCTGGCATGATGATGAGTGAGCGAGTGATGAGTGGCTGTGCGTGACACGAGTGGGTGACGATGATGATGGTCGATGATCATGGTGGCATGGTGGTAGTGATGTTGATGGCGGGGGATGGTAATTATGATGGTTGTGATGTTGGCGATGATGCTGGCGATGATGATGATGATTGCGATGTAGATGATGGTTGGAATGCTGGTGATGACGTGGTGAGATGACAGCTGATGACGTGATGACTGTGATGATGGTGAGGATGATGATGATGGTGATGGTGATGGTGATGGTGATGGTGATGGTGATGGTGATGATGGTGGTGAGAATGATGGTGATGACGATGATGGTGATAATGATGAGAATGATGATGATGATGATTAAGATGATGATGATGATGATGATAATTCTCTTAGGATGTGGGGAAAAATTGCAAGAACTTCACAGATTGAGGGTGGGCCGGCTCCAAAATGTGGCTCTCGCCTGAGCGCCGCGCACATTGTCCCACAAATTTGCGAGGGTTCCACAGAGTGAGGGCGGTTCCTTTTCAAAATACGGCTCTCGCCTTAGCGCCGCGCACACTCGTGCTAAACATGTGCAAGAGTTCCACGGACTCTCAAGGTCACCATACTAGAAAATTGTGTTTGGAACGACTGGGGATTCAGGGCGCAACAGTTACGTTGATTCGCGATGTTAAAGTCCCAAGAATGGCGCTCTGACACGACTCAGGACCGTCAAGACGCAGCAATTAGGTTGATTCGTGGCGTTGGAGTCCAGAGAATTCTGGCACGATTCAGGATTTTCAAAACGGATGTCTCCCGACGGGGCGCTTCCCTCAGTGGGACTGAATCCTTGTGGGACCTACGTAGAGAAGCTTGGAGCGAGGGTTGATTCCAACGTCGTTGATGAGTCTTGAGCTTGCACTGGTCCTCCTCCTCGTCATCCGCCTATTCCTCCTCCTTCCCCTTCCCTCCTCCCTCACATTATCCCCTTTTTTCCCTGCTGTTCCTTCTCCTCCGGATCCTCCTCCGATTTCTCCTCCATCCACTCCCGTCTGGGGTACGACGCCTTACCCAGTCTATTACTCCACTCCATGCTCTGCCACATCGCTGATCATGGCAACTCGTGTGGACATCGTTTCCCGATGCGCTGGTGGGGTTACTTTTTTGATTCGCGGCCCACAAGGAGAAGTCCAGAGGGCGGTAAGACCGAGGCTGGGGCACAGCGACAGATAATTGGCGCGACACCGCGCAGAGTGCACCTGCAGACAAATTGGAAATGGGCGGCCACAATTGGGCAGCCAACGAGCACAGGTCAACCCGCAGGTGGGGCCGAACCGTAGCCCTGTCGAAAGCACGCGGACCCAGGCAAAAGCCGCTGAGCGTGTGCCAGCAGAAAAAAGCAACCGCGACTGAGCAGGAGGAACCAGGCCGGACCCGCAGGTGGAGTACCGACCGGCGGCCTGAAAGGGGGGGGGCAGGAAGGCGCGAGAGAAGAAAGAGAGCGCAACCGTAGGGGAAGCGTGGCGGATCCACTCACTTGACACCCAGTGCGTGAGCGTCAGCGTAGAAGCCGGCCACACACAAACCACCGATGGGGGTCAGGCCAATGAGCATACTTCACGAACTGGCAGGTGATGCAAGAGGAAGGGCCTTCAGCCAATGCTTCTGCATCACGGCCCGCATTCCCGAGCAAAGCCTGGGTGGGGTTATTTCAGCCGACCGCAGGCGAGAGCGCCCACGGGGGCCGCGGGAACCATGGCGGCGTGGTGCCTCTGCTCCCAGGAGGCACAAACTGTGGCCAGAGCCACCAGCTAGCTGGGACGGAAGGGCGGCGCCTGCAGCCGGTCGAACCTGTCCGTCGCGGGCCGGCAAAGCGGCCAAAACCGTGGGTGAGCATACATCGGCCGACAGCACGGGCTACATACCCATGTGTGTGGGGGTCAAAAGTGGCGATCGCTCCAGAGGGCGACGACAACGGGCAAAGTGACGGGGTGAAGCGTGTCGAGGAGCGGTGGGGAAACGCCTTCAGCGAGCCGATCCGGTACTCCACGGGCCGACAACGCAGCCAAAACCGACGGCGGGATTATTTCAGCCGACCGTACGGGCTAAAGGCCCACGAAGTACGTGGGTGTCTATCGCGGCGGTGGGGGGTGTACCTCGACCCCAGGAGGCAACGCCAGACTGACCCCGCGGCCCGCCGCTGCGGCGAAACACGCCCTGCCACCGGCTGTGCCGACAGGTGCGGCCGCTTAGTGGGAACCCAGCGGGCAAGGGGCCAGCCGCGACTGGTCTTGCCGGTGTGCGGTGGGCCCTGCGATAGCCGCCCCCCTCGGGCTCTGTGTTGTGGCGACGAGGAAAGGGGGTTAGCAGCCGATAGCCGCTGGACTTGAATGTAAAAGCAGTGGCGACGAGGAAGGGGGGAAGCAGCCGATAGCCGCTGGAAACGGAGTGGAAGCGGCGACAAGGAACGGGGAGATGCAGCCGATAGCCGCAGGACTTGAAAGCGATACAAGAGGCGGGGGAGAGCGGCCGAAGCAGCAGAACGATAGCCCGAAGTGGGAACGCACTAGGGGGAGGACAAGTCACGCCTCTGGGGAGTCCCCACGGCATACGGGTGCGGCAAGCCTTCCATGAAGGGGGTCACACGTTGTCCAAGGGAGCCCAAGGCCGTGCGCCTTGGGGGCTCTGGGCTGCGTCGGTCCTGCCCTGGGCAGGGGGCCCCTGTCGGGCCAGTTGCCGGGCTACCAGCGCGCGAGTTCCCTTCCTCGCTGTCGCTTGTCGGCGCATTGCTCGTCACTTTTCGGAGCGGTCCTCTTTTCCCTGCTCCCCCACCCAGCGCCTCTCCATGAACTCTCCTGGCGGCCCCACCCTTCCCAGCGCGGCCTTGGGCGCCATGGGGCTCCAGAGCTGGATGCCACCCGACCAGGTCCCCCTGTAGTCGGTGCACGCTGGCGGGGCAGCTGTGTCAGCTCTGGGCTTGCTCCACGGGTGTTGCTGCTCAGCCCCGATGTGCGTGCTGGAGGACGGGGCCTACTCGCGGTGGCTTGTCCTGTCGGGTGGGACCGGAGGGGTGGGCACTGTCCTGCTGCTGGCGGCCCAAGGACATGGGCGGCCCTCGCTATCTTGCCCCTTGGGTGCGCTGGTCCTTGCGCTGCGCTGTAGTAGGCTACGATACTTATCAGTGACCTTTTACCATTCTACCCGGAGCTGGCGGTCCCTTACCATCTTGTAGGCGCCGTAGCCCGCTGCTTCCCACGCCCGCAGATTTGTTTCGCAAAGCTCCGGTGTGTTCCTCTTGGGGTCCGAATGGATGCGGACCCAAGGCAGACCTTGCAGGCTGCCTGCCCTGCGGACCCAAGCTGTCCACGCCCCGTTGAATGCGCCTCCGAGCGTCTTCTGCAGCCTGATGACCTTCTCTTGGGCTGGCTCGTCTCTCAAGATGTCGGCCTCGTCGATGGACCTCATGTACATGGGAAGTCCTCCCAGGGGGTCGTCTTGATGCGGAGGTGGGAGAGGATCTGCCTGTGGGCGAGGCCGTCTCTCTGGGCTGCTGTCCTGCCCGGGGCTGGGCGCCGGGCGGGTCTCGCGCACAGGCGCTGCGACCTCAGGGATAGACTCCTGACGGCACTCTGGCTTGCTCCCTGTCCCTCTTAGTCTCCTGTCACGGACTTTTTCCATATCCTCCCGGGAGCGGGCCGTTGCGCACGGCGTCCAGGTGGCCGCTTCCTCCTTCGCAGGGGGGTCTGTCCACAGCACTGTCCGCCCGTGGGAACCATCTCTGTCGCTGGGGCCGTGGGCTTCGGTTTCCTCGGCCTGCTGCGGGGGACTGCCGACCATGGAGACGGTCCTGTCTGGTGGATTGTCCTCATCCAAGTCTACCTCGAATGGGTTGTCGCCATTACCGTGGGAGTCCCTGTCTGGGGATGGTGCCTCCTTTATCTCCTTGCTCGCTTTTGTGGTTCCCGGGGGCTGCTGGCGGAGGCCATCGCCAGGGGTGCGGCCGTCCGAGGCTGGTGGGCGCTTGTGCCACACAACGGCGGGGGAGTGGTCTCCCGTGTCGTTGCTGTTCCCGGCGTTGCGTTCGCCGGCGAGGAACTCCAGCGTTCCCCCTGCGAGATCGTCCTTCCTCAGGGATAAGCGGTGCAGCGTGTCCAACGGCTGCCGTCGGGGGTCTTGTCCTCTTTGGGTATCGAACGCGTCGGAGAAGGAGCGCCAGGCCTCCTGGAACTTCTCATTCCTCCCAACCAGCTGCGTGATGGCATTGGCTGCGGCAGCTCTCTGTCCGTCCCACGGGATGAGTGGGGGATGTCCATTCTTGGGGATCTGGTCCCCGTAGATGGAGCCCAGGAAGCGCAGCAGCTGGTTGTGTGACCATTCCGATTCATCGCTGTCTTCACCCACTTTATCTCCATCCCTTTCCCCCCCGCAAGTCGACCACCGGATGTAGACCTCGTGGTTCCATTCCAACAGAAACTTCACAAGTTTGCGGACTGGGCTGTACGACTGCTCCCCCTCCACTGCGAAATGTCTGGAGTAGTTCCCACTTGCCAGTCACATCCAGTCTTACCTGATGTAAGGACTAAGCTGACGTGAGTTTGTCGTAATTCGAGCTTGCTGGGAACTCGAAACGTTCTCTTCGCCACAGCCACTGCGCAACATAGATCCTTGCCCCGTGAAAACACGAACCTCGGACGAACTATGCGGCACATTCCTGCCATTCTGCGGCTCACCCCACGTGGTCCACACAGCTGTAGGCTACATGCGCGGCCAGAGAGGCGAAGCCAAGCCATGGCCCGGGCAGAGCCAAGGCCCAGGCACACTGCGCACGGAGGACTTGCACGACCACAGGGAGGCACAGATCAAAGCATCGACCGCAGTCGCCTGGCCAACCTGGGGCGCAGAACTTCACCAATGCGCCTCGGGCTAACCCGCCAGGGGGGCTGCCCGGCCGACAGGCCTGACAGGGCCACGGGCACCGCCCAGTGCGAGGGGGCTCCCCCTCGCTCACCGAATGGAGGCGCTGGGGAAGGGCGAAGGAGGGAGGGGGGAGAGGAGAGGAGGAAGGAGGAAGGAAGGAAGGGCGAAGGGAGAGGAGGAGGGAGGAAGAGGTCGCAGGAAGGGGGGGGCAGACAACTCGGCACTGCCTCTCGCGGATCACGTGCTGGGCTCGACATTGGCGCAGCGCCGACAGGTGGCTCCGCAACCCGAGGACGGCGTGGCGCGCGGGCGCCTCGACCAAAGCGGCCAGAGAGACGTCCAGCGCCATTGCACGCACTCGATTGAGCGGAAAGGGGGAAAGGGGGTTGGGAAGAGGAGGGGGAGGAGGAGGAGGAGGAGGAGGAGGAGGAAGAGGAGGAGGAGGAGCAGGAGGAGACAGGAGAAGGAGGAGGAGGAGAAGGAGGAGGAGGAGAAGGAGGACATGGCGGCAGGGGGGTGCACCAGTCGGGGTGAGGAGGGGATGATTGGGAGCCTGGACATTGGCACCAACAGCTGCAGTACCTACACAGGGGGGGGGGGCCTCCACCGGGGGGAGACGATCCTGGAACTTGGGCAGGTGGGAAAACCTCGGCCACCTGAGCACCTGCGAAGTCACAGTATTGCCACCGTCACTGAAATCGGGATCATCCTCTCCCGGCGGAGGCAGTCGCCGATTCTGGAGCTGGTCTCCACCTCTGGGCCTCCGAGATGGGGGGCGGGGGGAGGAGGCGGCGGAGGGCGGCGGGAGGGCCATCGCGTTCTCCGACTCCACCGCCGCGTGGACCTGCGCCGCGGCGTCGCAGAGGGGATCGTACACGAGCACGACGTCCTCGGGCGCGACGGCAGCACGCGCCGCCACGTCCGCGAGACGCCGCCGCCGAGAGCGCGGCCCCGGCGACCCTCCTCGGCGGCGACGCCCCCGCGCCGCCGCCAGCGCCGCGCCGCCAGCCAGCACCACGTGGCCGGCCGCCGCCGCCGCGGCCACGACTGCAGCGGCCGCGCGCACGGATTCCGCTTCGGCGGCGGCGCGCGGAGCGTCCACGGCGCGCGGCTGCAGGCACCCTGGACCTCCGCGCCGCCATGGGCCGAGGCGGCCCTGGGCGCCGAAGGGTTCCAGGGCCCTGGGGCTTACCTGGGGACATGTCTGGGGAAGCCCGAAGCGTACCCCCAGGACGACGTGCCCCGAGTGAGGTGTCGCAGCGGTCACACTTCCAGCCACCTTGGACGCGAAAAAGCAGCCTTTTGGCGTCCCGAGGTAGGCGCGGAGGCACCCTCTCCAGGGTACGTCTATTCTGAGGTGCGCTTGGCCTCTGGCGCTTCCAGAGCGCTCCGGTACGCTCTGAGAGTGTTCCGACACGCTCTGGAACGATTGATCCCGGCCCTAGCCCCGCCCGCGTGTGGCCTTCCCTGGAGCCCTGCACCCTCCCGTGGCGCTGCCCCGCAGGGCCCCAGAGGCCCAGGACCCCTCTGCCCAAGGGACACCCTTTGGCGCACGGCGGCCACGGCGCGCCGCTGCCGCGGCCGCCGCCGCGGGCGCCAGCGGCGCCGCGGCGGAGGCGAAGGCCGGCGCCGGCGGTGCGGCCGCCGCGGCCGGCCCCTGCAGCAGCTGCTGGAGCGCCGCGCCCATCGCCGCCGAAGGCCCCGCGGCGCGCCCCCGGCCGCGGCACCGCCCGCAGGCGGGGGGCGCGCGCCGGCGGGTCCCGCGCGAGCACGAGCGCGCCGGCGGGCGGGCGGCGGGGCAGCCTCGCGGCCTCGGGGGGAGCTGCGGGCGGGGGGGGGGGCTCGGGAGCAGGGAGGGCGGAGCGAGGAGGGGGCGGCGGCGAGGAAAAGGAGGAGGGGTAGGAGGTTCAGCGCGAGAGGTCAAGGGGGGATAGAAGAAAAATGCGGCGGGGTCGCCAATCGGAAGGGCAGTTGTCAGGCCTCCCCATCCCAAAGGTTTTATCCCTCCGGGGCGGGCCCCCGACATGGCGACCCCACCCCAAACACACTACCCGAACTCCCACCCCCATCCGTAGGATGCGTTCGCCTTCGAAGCCGCTTGCGCACAATGTTCGCCGACCCACCCGTGAGCCTGAGAAGCCCGTGGCAGCAAGGATCGCAAAGTTGCAAAGGCCTCTCTGCCTACGGTGCACAGCGAACTGGGGTGCACAGGAGATGGCCCCTACCAGGGAAACCCGCCTCCAAAACAGAAAGATTCTTCACCTCTCGGGGCATCCCTGCAGCCCAAACCGAAGCCTTCGGCCTCGGCCTCGGCCTCCTCCTCCTCCTCCTCCTCCTCCTCCTCCTCCTCCTCCTCCTCCTCCTCACCCACCTCCACCCTAGCCTCTATAAGACCCAGCAGCAGCAGCAGTAGCAGCAGCAGCAGCAGGGGCGGGTCAACAGAAGGGAGGCGATGGGAGACGGGGACACGCGGTGGAACCTCGAGCAGGGAGGGTCCTCCAGACCTTCGAGGGGAGCACAGAGCCCGGGGTCGATGAGCCGAATCGCCTCTAATGCCTGATGGTCGTGCAGCTCTTCCTTCACACAGCGGGCGGCGAGACGAGCCTTCAGCTTGCAAGTCCGAGACGCAAGATCCAAGAAACCCTCGAGACGAAGCACGTCATCCTGGGCCGCCATTCCGTGGCTGGCGCCCAGCTTGGCAAACTCGTCGGCTCGAACCTGGACCATGGAGCGGACCCGAGACCACAGGTGGGCCCTAGGGTTCGAGACTGCGGTGGCTCTGCGAGGTCTCGTGCATCCCGAGAGCGTGGCTTTGCAGTCAGCCAAAGCCGTGAAGACCCGAGCACGGGCGACCATCATTTTCGCAAAGTCTTCTCCTTCCCTGGCAGACAACGTGGCCGAGAATTCGGAGAGGGTACACCATACATGGCACCCAAGAGCACGCGCTCGGCCGAGAAAGACATAATGGGCCGCCTACAAGTTGGAGACCTTCAGCCGCGTCCGTCCTGGATCGCCCCGCCCGAACGTCGGACGCTCCGCGTGGGAAATCTGGTCCGGCAAGCAGGCTGGCGCATAGTGATCATCATCATCACTCCATCACCATCAACTGACCACCTACAAGACCACTCCAACCCAACCGGAAGACCCGAATTTCTGGTTCGGGGGGAACGGGTTCCATATATGTGTTTCCAATGTTCCCCGACGCCACCCCTCCCACTGGGAAGGGAGGGCAAAGTGGGGCCTTCGGGTTGGAGTGGGGTGGTTTGGTGGGTGGTGATCAACTTCATGAACCCCGTAATCCTCATCACCGTCGTCACACCGTCACCACAATCATGAACATCACCATGCGCGCCTGTTTTCCCCGGCGGCGGCCGCGGCAGCGGCCAGACCCGGGGGCCGCGACGGGGCGGGAGGCTTCAGGGCCGCCGCGCGGGGGGGCATCCACAGCTGGGCCGCGAAGACTACGCAGAAGACTCCGTGAAGACTGCGAGGGCCGATCGCCCTCCTCCGCGGCCTCAGGGCTGCCGCGCGAGGGGGGGGGGGTCTCCGCGCCTAGGCCGCGAGCGGCTCGGAGTTGCCCAGCACCGCCTGCCGCACCAGGGCCTCCACGCGGTGGGCGCCAGACCTCCGGCGGCGCGCGCGGGAGGGGCGCGCGCGGGGGCCCCTCGTGAGGGCTCGGGCCCCCTGTGCGAAGGGCCCCTGCGAAGGCGGGCGGGCGGGTTTCTCCGAGGGCCGCTCCCCCGTCGCCCGGCCCCCCCCTTTCTGCGCGCCGCAGGAGGGCCCGCTGGAGGCGAACTGCTTCCTGGCGGCCAGCTCCGGGGCCTCCACACTCCTGACGGGCTTCACCAGGCGCGACGTGGAGCAGATGAAGCAGCTCTCCTGGGAGGTGGGGTGGGAGGAGGAGGAGGAGGAGGAGGAGGAGGAGGAGGTGGAGGAGGAGAAATGGAGAAATGGAGACATGGAGAAATGGAGGAGCAAGAGGAGGAGGAGCAAGAGGAGGAGCAAGAGGTCCCCAGGAAGCCCGAAGAGGCCACCAAGAGGCTCCCAAGAGGCCCCCGAGAGGCTCCCAAGAGGCCCCAAAAATCCTCCCCAGAGGCCCCCGAGAGCCGTCCGAAGAGACCCGAGGAAGCATCCCTGAGGACTCTGGCCCACGTCAGCGTCGCCGCCGCCGCCGCCGTTGTCGTCGTCGTGTCCCTTCAGGGTCGGCGACACCAGCCACAAGGCCTTCGCAATAAGGAGGAGGAAGGAGGAGGAGGAGGAAGAGGAGCAGCAAGAGGAGGAGCACAAGGAGGAGCAAGATAGGAGCCAGAGGCTCCTGAGGCTGCTGGTGATACGCGCTCTCTCTAGAACCTGCCACGCCGGCGAGCACCTCGGCCGACGCCGGGGCACATGCGGACGGGCCAGTGCCCAGCCTTCAGAGCTTCAGGGTAGCACCTCGGACCGACACCGAGGCACCAGCGCCGAGCAAATGCCCAGTCATCTTTCTTTTTGTTTTGAGCACGACGCCCTCTCTGCCGCAGCCAGCACGCCTGCGGAAAATGAGACCCTGGCTTGCGGAGACCTGCTGAAGAGGAGACCTAGGGAATGTCCGACACCTTCCAAGATGGTGTGGCTCCACTCCACTGTGGAATCGCTCGAAGCTGTGATTTCCACCAGGACCTAAGAAGCGGACCACGAGTGGGGCGATCCTAGATAGGGTGGGCATGGGCGGGCCCGCTATGAAATTAGACCTCCTGGTGCCGGCAACCGTGCACTTCAAGCGGGCTAACGACTGCGACTACCACTAGTACTACTACTGCGATACATTAGTACTAACCATACTACTAATACCATTACTACTACTACTACTACTACTACTACTACTACTACTACTACTACTACTACTACTACTACTACTACTACTACTACTACTACTAATACTACACTACGACTACGAATACTACTACTACTACTACTACTACTACTACTACTACTACTACTACTACTACTACTACTACTACTACTACACTACTACTACTACTACACTACCACTACCACTACCACTACCACTACTACTACTACTACTTACTACTACTACTACTACTACTACTACTACTACTACTACTACTACTACTACTACTACTACTACTACTACTACTACTATACTACTACTACTACTACTACTACTACTACTACTACTACTACTACTACTACTACTACTACTACTACTACTACTACTACTACTACTACTACTACTACTACTACTACTACTACTACTACTACTACTACTACTACTACTACTACTACTACTACTACTACTACTACTACTACTACTACTACTACTACAACTACGACTAATAATAAAAATAGCAATCGTGTTATGAATAGCGTTATGTATACTAATAATATCAGTCGTCCAATGTGTATTCAAGATAACCAGTCATCCTCATCCTCGTCCTCCTCCTCGTCCTCCTCATCCTCCTCGCTCCTCGCTCGTCGCCCCTCGCTCGTCACTCCTCGCTCCTCGCTCCTCGCTCCTCACTACTCGCTCATCACTCCTCGCTCTTCGTTCCTCTGGCATCGCTCCTCGCGCCTCTTGCCTCGCTCCTCGCGCCTCGCTGCTCGCTCCTCGCTGCTCGCTTCGCGCTCTGACGCGCTCTAGCAACATTCCCGCTCGACCAGAGCTGCGGTGGGCGCAGCAGGACAGGATGTTCGACCTCTCGGCAGCACCCGCTCTCCTCGGATTTGCAACCTTGTAAGCTGCCCCCTCCCTCCGCCCAGCCGATCGCCCCGCCTGCCCACCCCAGAAGGGGGACGCGAGCGGCCTTCGAAGAGCACTGGCCAGGCGCGCGCGGCCCGAGGTTGGAGGGCGAGGCGAGGCGCCAGAATCGTGCCCATGGCCTAGATGCCGTGGCCTCGAGCATGAACGGTTTGAGGATACCGTGGCCCCGAACATGAACGGTTTGAAGAGGAGGAGGAGGAGGAGGAGGAGGAGGACTGGTGTAAACCCAAGAGCCATCAACGATGTTGGAATTAACCCTCCCTCCAAGCTCCCTGTTCATAGACCCCTACAACGGTTCATTTCCACTGAAGGAACGGCCTCGTTGGAAGACATCATTTGAAAACCCTGGAGCATGCCAACACATTATTCTCGCGACTCCAACGCAAAGGATCGAGCTGACTGTTGCATCTTGACGATCCTGAATCATGCCAGAACGCCTTCCTGGGACTTCAAAACCCGCGAACCAACGTAACTATGACACCCTCATGATCCTGAATCTCTCCCAAGCACCATCCCTAGTATGTTGATCATGGGAATGCGTGAAACTCCCATACACACACACACACACACACACACACACACATGTTTCAAACAAATGCGCGCGCAAGGGCGTCAGGCTCGGGGGATAGCAGCGGGCAGGCCAGCGGCTACCCACAGTGCTTACGCTTGGGATGGAGAGGGGCGGGAAACAACAAGGACGTTCTGATCCCCTCCCACTCATGATTCTCTGCCGCGTGCCGACGCGGAGCGTGCAGGGTAAGTCCCCGCCGCTAGCCAATCAGGCCACGGCGCACGGGAGACCCTGGGCCCCGCGCGTTCTAGCAGCCCGCAGGCAGACCGTTCGGGCCTCGACAGGAGGGGAGGAGGAGGAGGAGGCGGAGGAGGAGGAGGAGGACCAGTGCAAACCCAAGACTCATCAACGATGCTGGGATACACCCTCCCTCCAAGCTCCCTCTCAATAGGCCCCATACAAAAAATCACTTCCACTACTAAGGGACATGCCCCGTTGGGAGACAACCGTATGAAAATCTTGAAGCACGTCAAACATCATTCTTAAGACTTCAACGCCATCAGTCAACCTGGCTGCTGCGTCTTGACGATCCTGAATCTTGCCAGAACGCCATTCCTGGGACTTCAACACCGCGAACCAACGTAACTATGACACCCTCATGATCCTGGATCTTTCCCAAGCACCATCCCTAGTATGTTGATCGTGGGAATGCGTGAAACTCCCACACACATGGTTCAAACAAATGCGCGCGGCGCTCGGGCGAGAACCACGTTTTGAAAAAGAACCGCTCTCGATCCGTGAAACTCTAGCAAATGCTTACAACGAGCGTGCACGGCGCTAAGACGAACGCCACAGTTTGAAAACGGCCCGCCCTCAATCCGTGAAACTTCTGCAAAATGTTAAAAAAACGAATGAGCGCGGCGATACGGCAAGAACCACAATTTGAAAACCACCCGCCGTCAATCCGTAAAACTGCTGCAACATTATAAGCTTCAGGGTCACAAATGGTGAGGAGGTCTCAGGCGAAACGCCCGGCCAGCCCTAAAGACAGGCCTCGGGGTGCGACAGGGAGAAGCTAGTTCTAAGGAAAAGGAATGGAGGAGGAGAGGGAGGAGGAGGAGGAGGAGGTGCAGCAGCAGCAGCAAAAGGAGGATGAACAGGAAGGAGAGAGGAGGGAGGCAGGAGAGAGGGAGCCGCTCCCTCGCCGCCAGCAGGCCTGGCCAGCCTCCAGCAAGGGCGTCAGGCTCGGGGGATAGCAGCGGGCAGGCCAGCGGCTACGCACTGTGCTGACGCGTGGGATAGAGAGGGGCGGGAAACAACAAGGACGTTCTGATCCCCCCCCCACTCATGATTCTCTGCCGCATGCCGACGCGGAGCGTGCAGGGTGAGTCCCCGCCGCGAACGAATACCCTCTTCAGCACACGGGAGACCCTGGGCCCCGCGCAATCTAGCAGTCAGTAGGCAGCCTGTTCTGGCCTCGACAGGAGGATGAGGAGGAGGAGGAGGAAGAAGAGGAGCATAAGGAGGATGAGCAGGAAAGAGAGAGGAAGGAGGGAGGAGAGAGGGAGCCGCTCCCTCGCCGCCAGCAGGCCTGGGCAGCCTCCAGCAAGGGCGTCAGGCTCGGGGGATATCAGCGGGCAGGCCAGCGGCTACCCACAGTGCTGACGCTAGGGATGGAAATGGGCGGGAAAAATAAGAACGTTCTGATCCTTCCCCACTCATGATTATTTGCCGCGTGCCGACGCGGGGCGTGAAGGGTAAGTCCCCGCCGCTAGCCAATCAGGCCACGGCGCACGGGAGACCCTGGGCCCCGCGCAGTCTAGCAGCCCACAGGCAGACCGTTCGGGCCTCGACAGGAGGGGAGGAGGAGGAGGAGGAGGAGGAGGAGGAGGAGGAGGAGGAGGAGAAGGAGGAGGAGGAGGCGGAGGAGGAGGAGGAGGACCAGTGCAAACCCAAGACTCATCAACGATGCTGGGATACACCCTCCCTCCAAGCTCCCTCTCAATAGGCGCCATACAAAAATTCACTTCCACTACTAAGGGACATGTCCCGTTGGGAGACAACCGTACGAAAATCTTGAAACACGTCAATCATTCTTAAGACTTCAACACCGTCAATCAACCTGACTGCTGCGTCTTGACGATCCTGAATCTTGCCAGAACGCCATTCCTGGGACTTCAACACCGCGAACGGACATAACTGCTGCGCCCTGACAATCCCGAATCGCTCGAAAACACAGGTTCTGGAAAGTTGTTATATCAAAAAGTGCGCGGCGTTAAGGCGAGAACCACATTTTGAAAACGGCCCGCCCTCGTTCGATGAAGCCCTTGCACATTGTTAGAATGAATGCGCGCGGCTCTAATTCGAAAACCACATTTTGTAAACGAACCAACCTCAATACATGGAAATGTTCCCAAATGTTTCAAACGAATGTGCGCAGCGCCAAGGCGAGAGCCACAAGTGAACACGACCCGCCCTCAATCCGTGAAACTCTTGCAAACTTTGAAAACGAATATGTGCGGCGCTGAGGCGAGAACCACATTTTGAAAACGGCCCGCCCTCCATCCGTGAAAATCCTGCAAATTGTTAAACGAATGCGCGCTACGCTGAGGCGAGAACCGCATTTTGCAAACGAACCGCCCTCAATCCGTGAAAATTGTTCTAAATATTTCAAGCGAATGCTCGCGGCGCTAAGGCGAGAGCCTCAAGTGAAAACGACCTACCCTCAGTCCGTGAAACTCCTGCAAACTTCGAAAACGAATGTGTGCGACGCTAAGGCGAGACCCACATTTTGAAAACGGCCCGCCCTCAATCCGTGAAACTCTTGCAAATGTTTCGAAACGAACGCGCGCGGCGCTAAGGCGAGAGCTACTTTTTGAAAACGACCCGCCCTCTGTGAAACTGTTGTCAGCTGTTGAGCATCAGGGTCATAAATAGTGAAGAAGTCTCAGGCGAAACACCTGGCCCGCCCTTTCGACTGGCCTCGGGATGCGACAGGAAGGAGTCATGCATAAGGAAAAGGAATGGTGGAGGAGGAGGAGGAGGAGGAGGAGAAGGAACACGCGGAGGAGAGTGGGAGAGGAGGAGAGTAGGAGAACGGGAGAGTGCGAGAAGAGGAGAGTGGGAGAGTGGGAAAGCAGGAGAGGAGGAGGCGTCGTCGGAATTGACATTGCAGCAGTCTGCGCGCGGTAAGGCTGAGGGCTCTCACCCCGGGAGCCTGTTTCGACCGCCACCCTCCCGAGCGAAGGGAGGCCCAGGCCTGAGCCCCAGGCGGACAAACGCACTGAGACGAGAGGGCGGCCAACAGAGCGCTGCGCTAGAAACGACCGTGCGCAAAGCAATGGAAATACGCAGTCGGCCCGGGGAGGATGCGATGCGGCCCGCAACTCGCGTGGCTACTGAAACCGAAGCCAGGACCAGGATAACGAGGACTGAGATCCGGCGGTTCTCGCCTCTTCCACTTCCCGACGCTCCAAGACGACCCAAGAGGCCCCCAGATCGCATCAAGACGGCCCAGAGTCCCCCAAGAGGTTCCCAACATGGCCCAAGAGGGTCCCAAGACGACCCGAGACGCCTCCAAAACAGGCCAAGAGGCACCCAAGACGGCTCCCAGAGGGTGCCCCGACAGGGTACCCAAGCGGACATCTCGAGCCCTCGCCCCCGAGGAGCTCTCAGGAGGCCCCAAAAGGCCTCCAAGACGCACCGAGGAAGCCACCCGGAAGCCCCTGGAGGCCCCCCGAGAGGCTCCCAAGAGGCCCCCCAGGCGTCTCCCAAAACGCCCTCGAACTGCCCACAGGAGGCCCCCGGAAGCGCCCCGAAGAGACTCCGACAAGCATCCCCTCCGCCCCCTCCCTGTTCCCCCGTCTCGTCTTCATCGTCCTCCACCTGCTCATTGCCCTTGTCAACCTCCGTCTCCCCCGAGTCCGTCTCCTCGTCCTCCTCCGCATGCGCTTTCTCATCCTCCCCCTCCTGCTCCACGGCGTCCTCCTCCTCCTCCTCCTCCTCCTCCTCCTCCTCCTCACCCTTTCCCTCCTGCTCCTCATCCCCCTCCTTCGCATCCTCCTCCTCCTCATCCTCATCCTCAGCCTCTTGATCATCGTATTCATCATGCTCCCCCCCTCCCCCGCGTGCTCTTCCCCCGGTGCTCCGCAACCTTACCTCGACCTCGTCATTTCCATCCTCCTCTTCCTGCCCCTCCTCGTCCCCCTCTTCCGCGTACTCCTTCCTCTCCTGCTCCTCCGACTCCCATTCTCCTCGTCCTCCGACTGCACAATTACACAATATGAATACTACTCTCCTCTCTCCCCTGGTGGTGTCCGGAGAATGTCCGGCCCCGCTCCGCGTACTGGTTTTTACACACAGGATTCCCGGCAGTTGGGCTCTCGCTTGGGTTTTCTGTCAAAATGCAGCTCTCGCTGAAGCGCTGGCCTCATTTTCGGGCTACCGCTCGCTCCGAATCTTGCTCTCGCTCCAGCGCTGGCCTCATTTCCGCGCTTCCGCTCGTTCCGAACCGTGCTGCCACTGCAGCGCTGGCGTCATTATTTCCAGCGCCATGCCACGGCATGGTTTTCGGTCCATCCAAATGGGCCCCAAATCAAAAAAACGGCCTCCCGCAAAACCCATCGGAAGTGATTACACATTCGGTGTCGATTCCTTGATTTTCTGGGCCGCGGAAGCCCCCCTTTCCTTCCACTTTGGAATGTCGCCACGGCATGCTCTGTCAGACTACGCGTCCTCATTTCCGCGCTTCCGCAGAGAGTTTTTTTTCCAAATGCTGCTCTCGCTGAAACGCTGGCCTCATGTTCGGGCTACCGCTCGCTCCGAATCGTGCTCCCGCTGCAGCGCTGGCCTCATTTCCGCGCTTTCGCTCGTTCCGAACCGTGCTCCCGCTGCAGCGCTGGCGTCATTATTTCCAGCGCCGTGCCACGGCATGGATTTCGGTCATTACAAATAAGCCCCAAAATCTACAAAATCCGCCGATCCGGCGTGTGAGTTTCTGAGAGCGTGGGCTTGAGCTCGCCCAAGCTTCGCTCTTGAGGCGGGGGTCGGGGGCGGGACGCAAACGACGAAAGAATTGACACGCGAGGGGGTGGGGGGGAAAGGAGAGAGGGGGGGGGGCCTCGCTCAAGCTTCGCTCTGCGGGGGGGGACGCCAACGACGAAAGAGTTGACACGCGAGGGGGGGAGGGGAAAGGAGAGAGGGGGGAGGAGGGCAGGAGAGAGGGGGGGGGACAGGAGAGAGGGGGGGGGCGAAAGGAGAGAGGGAGGGGCGGGGAGAGAGGGGGGGTGGCTAGTTAGGTGCGCTCGCGTCAACATCTGACATCCTACCCCTCCCTCCCATCCCTTACCATGGCGCTGATTTTCTCTATCCGCGGACGCGTGTCGTAGCGGACCTGTGGCTCCGCGCGCGTGTGCGTAGTGGGTGGTGGTGCGCGTGCGTGCGTGCGTGTGTGCGTGGTTGTGGTTGTTGTGGTGGTGGTGTGTATGTGTGTGTGTGCGTGTGTGCGCGTGTGCTGTGGTGTGACGTGGTGTGGCGTCTTGGTGGTTTGGTGGTGGGCCAGGTGCCTACGTGCGTGATGGCGGTGGTGGTGGTGGCGGTGGTGGTGTGTGTGACTGTGTGACTGTGACTGTGTGTCTGTGTGTCTGTGTGTCTGTGTGTCTGTGTGTCTGTGTGTCTGTGTGTCTGTGTGTCTGTGAATATGTGCGTCTGTGCGTCTGTGCGTCTGTACGTGTGCGTGTGCGTGTGCGTGTGCGTGTGCGTGTGCGTGTGCGTGTGCGTGTGCGTGTGCGTGTGCGTGTGAGTGTGGGGTGGGCGTGGGCGTGCGTGTGCGCGTGTGCGTGTGCGTGTGCGTGTGCGTGTGCGTGTGCGTGTGCGTGTGCGTGTGTATGTGTATGTGTATGTGTATGTGTATGTGTATGTGTATGTGTATGTGTATGTGTATGTGTATGTGTATGTGTATGTGTATGTGTATGTGTATGTGTATGTGTATGTGTATGTGTATGTGTATGTGTATGTGTATGTGTATGTGTATGTGTGTATGTGTATGTGTATGTGTATGTGGTGTGTCTGTTTGCGTGTGTGTGTGTGTGTGCGTGCGTGCGTGCGTGCGTGCGTGCGTGCGTGTGTCTGTGTGTGCGCGCGTGTGATGTGGTTTGACGCGGTGTAGCGTGGTGGTGGTGGGTGGGGTAGTGCGGTGGTGGTGGCGGTGCGCGGTGGTGGTGCGCGTGCGTGCGTGAAGCGTTGGTGGGTGGAAGTGGCGGTGGGTGTGCGTGCGGCGGGGCGGGGCGTGGTGCGGCGCGGTGGTGGCGGGCGGATGGGCGCGCGAGAAAGAGGCCCGCGCTGGGGCGAGAACGCCATCCTGAACGACGGAGGCAAAACACCGATCCGAAAATGAGGCCCACGCTGCAGCGGGAGCACGATTCGGAACGATTCGGGAGCAGAAATGAGGCCGGCGCCTCAGCGAGAGCAGCATTTTGAAAAACAACGCAGGCGAAAACCCAACTCCCGGGAATCCTGTGTGTAAAAAAACAGTACGCGGGGGGGGTCGGTACTACTCCCAGGACGCCATCAGGGGAAGTGGGAGAGTATTTTCATACTGGAGTTCATTGTACAGGAGCGGGGAGGCCTGAGACAGGAGATAGGGGGCGGGGGGAGGGGGAAAAGGAGAAGAGAGGCCCGGGCGGGACAGGAGACGGGACGGGGTGGGGAAAGGAGGAGAGGGGTGAGGGGGGGGCAAGGAGAGGGGGGGGGACAGGAGAGAGGGGGAGGGGGGAGGAAAGGAGAGGGGGGGGGGGGACAGGAGAGAGGGGGGGGGGGGGGGCAAGAGAGAGGGGGGGGGGGGGGGACAGGAGAGAGGGGGGAGAGAGGGGGGGGGGACAGGAGAGGGGAGGGGAGGAACAGGAGGGAGAGGGGAAAGAGAGGGGGGGGGAAGGAAAGGAGAGAGGGGGGGGGACAGGAGAGAGGGGGCGGGGGACAGGAGAGAGGAGGGGGGGTGGGGAGGGGGGGCCGGGATCATCACCATCTCCATCACCATCACCATGACCATCGTCACATCACCATCGTCATCATCATCATCATCATCATCATCATCATCATCATCATCATCATCATCATCATCATCATCATCATCATCATCATCATCATCATCATCATCATCATCATCATCATCATCATCATCATCATCATCATAATCATCCTCATCATCATCATCATCATCATCATCATCATCATCATCATCATCATCATCATCATCATCATCATCATCATCATCATCATCATCATCATCATCATCATCATCATCATCATCATCATCATCATCATCATCATATCATCGTATCATCATATAATCATCATCATCAGCAGCAGCATCATCAGCATCAGCATCAGCATCAGCATCAGCATCAGCATCATCAGCATCATCATCATCATCAGCATCGTCAGCAAGCAGCCCAGCAGCATCATCATCGCAGCATTCATCAGCATATCATCATCAGCATCATCAGCAGCAGCACATCATCAGCATCATCAGCATCATCATCATCAGCATCATCAGCATCAGCATCATCATCAGGCATCATCCGCAGCATCATCAGCAGCATCATCATCAGCACATCATCAGCATGAGCAGCAGCCGCATCATCAGCATCATCAGCATTCAATCATCATCACAGCTCCTCAGCATCATCAGCATCATCATCATCATCATCATCATCATCATCATCATCATCATCATCATCATCATCATCATCATCATCATCATCCGGAGCGTCCCGGATCGGCGGCACTGGCCGGAGGCTACTACAATATTAGACCTCCTGGTGCCGGCAACCGTGCACTTCAAGCGGGCTAACTGAGCTATAATCAAACAGGGCCGTCGTATCGAACGATTACAAGCACTTCAACAGTGTGTGTTCTAAGCAGAACGAAGACATGTATGAAAGCTGCTGATGGCGAAATGATGATGGCGCCCAAAGGAAGTCCCTCCTGAAGGCGAGGCATCACTTCAGCAAGATGCAACTGCCCAACTCCACAAAACCACCGTATGGTGATGCGGGAGCTCGCCAAGTGATTCAGCGACCATCCACAGGAAAAAAGAGAAACAGTAACAACAACAACAACAACAACAACAACAACAACAACAACAACAACAACAACAACAACAACAACAACAACGACGACGACGACGACGACGACGACGACGACGACGACGACGACAACAACAACAACAATACATGCTGAAGGCCGCGTTCGGTCGCAAAGCGTCCCGCTCGAAATTGAAGATTGCGTTGAAGTCGCAAGGGTCTCAAGGACTAGAAGCAAGCTTACAATGCCCTCCACCCCCCCCTCCTCCTCCTCCTCCCCCTTCACCTCCTCCATCACCTTAGCCACTGGGACGTAATGCGCAGACTCAGCCTCCAACACGCTCCACGCGCCGTAGCCACTTTTCAAATGCTCGAAGCCGTGAGATCCACCAGGACCTAAGAAGCGGACCACGAGTGGGGCGATCCTGGACAATAGAAAGAATGGCATGGGCGGGCCCGCCACAAAATCAAGCCCCCAGGTGCTGGCGAACGTGCACTTCAAATGGCAGAGTTGAACTATCATCGAACTGGACCGTCGTGTAAACCGACGCACAACACTTTTTGTTCTGACAACGACGCCCTCACTGCCAAGATTAACACGCCTGCTGAAGTAAAATCTCGGCAGGCGGAGACCTGGCTGGGTTTCACCGAAGACATGTAAGTCATCCGTGCACCTCACGACGATATTCCCGTCAAAAAAAAACTCAAAGTCAGCCCTCTAAATACAAGCGAGCGAACCATTCAGGCGCGTTCCGCGTGCCATCCGCCACCGTGTCCCTGGCCATTCATGGACACTATGCTGAGATGAACGTTGGCGTTGCCAGAGCCTCGCAACTTAGCAACTGGTTGCTCAGTATATTGCAACTAGAACTGATCTCGACGCATGGTGGATGCCTCTTTGGCACTCGACTGGGGCCCCCGTGGGCTCTGGCGACGCCCTAGAAGAAATCGCAAGCACGACGCAACTAGTTTTAAATGAGGTCGCTGCTCCGCGAGTCTTTCTGCACGAGAGTTGCAATAGATCGATGGATAACAAACACGAGCGCGGCGATCCCAGACAGGGCGAGCATGAGCGGGGACGTCAAACTGTGAAACCCACCAGGACTACTGCGTCAACTGTGCACCTCACGACAAGGCCCGGGTCAAAAAGGGCCCGCCACAGGATCATATCTGCAAGCTGCGGCGAGCGTGCACTTCAGGTGGGCTCCACACGCCATGCTTCACCGTGTCCCATGGCACGTTGGGGCTTGCTAGAATACCAGATGCCATCTGGTAGGGTCTTTGTAATCCCACCAGCCCTCTGACCACAGGTCTAGAGCGTTCATGTCTCAAGTTCTCTCGTCTTCGTCCGTCGCTCGTCGCCGTGTCGTGTCTTCGTCCATCCCCGTCTGCGCCAGTCAAAAAAACCTCAGCTGCTGGAGGCCGGGCGCCGTCCCCCCCTCGCCGACAGCGACCTCGTGGCGTGGCGGGGGCGAGCCTGGCCAAGCGCCCCCTCGGGGCGCGTGGGCCCGGCCGGCTCGCGGCCGAACCGGCTGGGGTCCAGGGAGCACGGGATCCTCTCACGCCCGTCGAAGACGGGCGGCCTGCGGGAGATGCTCTGGCCAGGACTCGGCAAATCCTGGACGGAGGTGAACTCGATGTCGCTCGTCTGGTTGCCTACTGCCCCGCCGCTGGCCAGCCCCACCACTCCCGGCAACAACTCTGGCACCGGGAAGGCTCCGGCCACGAGCCGGCGTGACGTGCGGCTGCCCATGCGAGGCTAGCAGATCCGCATGTCGAGTCTCCTCATGTAGGGAAGGTCTTCGAGAGTCGCAGGTGCCGATGCCGAACTCTGAGGAAGCTGGAGCGCACGGGGCCTGCGGATCAGGCCGCCGGAGCCCGGCACGGCCCCGCCGTGGCCCACTCCGCAGGGGCGCCCGCGGGTCGTCCTGGGAGTCGAGGGCTGCCTCGGTGCGGGCGCCACGCTGGATGCCTCCGCCCACGCCAACGCTGGCCTTGGTCGCTGCTCGCTGACGGGAGGGAGACTGTCGCCCGCAAAACTCGACATCCCTGCAGTGCCTGGACTGGGGGTGCTGCAGTGTTGTGCAGGGATACCTCTGGATGGTAACCAAAAAAATCTTCGCCCAAATGCTGAGCCAGAAACAGCTTGAGCAAAATGGCTACGGACCGAGCAAATGCCCAGTCATGAAACACGGAGCCACCCGACGGCGACTGAGAATGGACGAGGCCCCAGCCGCGGCGAGAGGAGACATGAGCATGTCGGGGCCGCCGCGCTGACACGAGCAGACAGCCTCCAGCCCACCCGCCCGCGCGAATCAGCACTTCTCAAGCCCCCGTCGCCTTCTGCAGGGCCTCCTCGCATGAGCTTCGGGCTAGGAGGATCCAGAGGAGCAAGAGGCGGAGGAAGAGGAAGGGAGGAAGAGCAAGGGAGGGAGGAAGAGGGTAGAGGCTACAGGAAAAGAGGGAGGAGTAGAGGTAGACACGGAGGGAGGGACGGAAGGAGGGAGGGAGGGGAGGAAGGAGCATTTGCCATGTGCGGTCTTGCATGATATTCACCTAGAATGAGGCGAGGAACTTGCAAAAAGGCGCAGTCCAAGGGCTGTGGGCTGTGAACCAATTCCCACCCAACAGGCAACCCTCGTGATAGCGCGCACGGGGACACACGCGGGCCGGGCCGGATAAAGCCATGGGCCAGCTCGCCCTTCCTGTACATCCCGGGGGGGAGCCTGCGCTGGCGGCGCTCGCTGCCCGTTGGCACCCGCCGTGGCAGCGGTTGCTCAAGAATGGAGGAAAATCAAACGATGACCATCGCCAAGACTGAACGCGGAAACTTTGTGCCGATCTCGGTCACCGTCTATCTTGGTCAGCGTCAACTCATGGATCATCCTCGCGGATCGGCGGCGGCCAGCATGGACCTCATCAGAATCGACGTCGACGAGATCCTGGCACATCCTGGTCATGGTCAATATGCTCCTTCCCTCGCAAGAAGGTCGCCAGCGGCCGACCCACTGCTCGGGCGGTGCACATCTGCTTCCGTCCGCCTCTACATTCCCCGGGACGACCCGCCAACGGCGAAGCGGCGAACCGCAAGGCACCCCCACCGATGGGTAAGGTCTGCCGTTCCGGACGCTAGGCTCCCTCGGCGGACGCCCTGACCGAGCAGTGCTTGGACGGTTTCAACTGGGGTTGTAGGGGAGGTTGTTTCTTGATAACTGTGCCAATGGGCTTCGTAAACCCACGATGGCGAGAGCGACGAAGTTCCAGGGCACATGCTGGGCTGAAGGGTCTGAGAGCTAGGCTGAAGGGTCTGAGAGCCGCGGAGGGTGCATGCGATGCTGTGCACGGCCAGGCTGCCCCGCTGCCCCAGCCGCAACGATTCGGGCGCCCCTGTCGGCCCAGCAGGGTGTGGAGAAAGGAAGGGCGGAAACGGGACGGGGGGGAGGGGGAAAAGAGGACACTGCTCACGTAGACCCTTCGGCAAACCCAGCGCGCGGAAAACAACAAGATTCACGTCAGAGGGGGTGCCCGCCGGCCCAACCAGAGGGGCGGGCGGGAGGGTCCAACACATGGGCAGTCACAGCCCGGCCCCGCCCCATTGCAGCACTGTGGCTAAGTCTGCCCACTAACCCGGTGAGTGCCGCAAAAGAGCGGGCATAGAGAGTTATAGGGCTATAGGGCTGTAGGGCTGTAGGGCTATGGGGCTATAAGGCTATAAGTCGATAAGCCTATAAGGCTATACGGGCTAGGGCTATAAGGCTTTAGGGTTTTAGGGTTGTAGGGCAATAGGGCTGTATGGGCTTTAGGGTAATTGGGGCAACACGGATATACGGCTATAGTTTTAAAAGGCTGCAAGGCGATAGAGTATCCGGGCACCTGGGCACCCCCGGGCACCTCGGAACACCCCCGGGCAACTCTGGGAACCCCCGGGCACCCGTGGGCACCCCTGGGCACCCGGTCACCCTGGCACCCGGGCACCCGGTCAGGCCATCGCAATCGGCGACGTAGGCCACCTACACATCTGAATCCGCTATGACCCCCACAAGAGGCAAAGTCTGATTTGGGAGACTGGGAAAACCAAAAAAAAAAAAAACAAAAAAACACGCGCGCGCGATCGTGCCAATCCATTGGGGAACTATGCGTTTTTTTTTCTCAACCTGTTCACGGAATTGTGCCAAACGGGCACGCCGACATCATTCGCGCGCCCTTACGCGCGTGCTGGGGGGGCACGATCTGCGTCAAATGAAACCATGAGGGCCACTCTTGCACGTCGGCCGCGCGCGCATGTCGAACTCATTCCAAAACCTTCATCGCCGACGCGAAGACGCCGTCATCGTCGTCGGCGCGATCAGCATCGGCCCCCGCACTAGCCGCGCTTCCGTCGGCGCGAACATCGCCACCAGCATCGCAACGATCATCACCGTGTCTACCGTTGTCGACGTTGCCATGATACCGCGCCCGCTCAAGTCGCCGACTCGTACTGGAGTGCCCGCTGAGATGTGCCGAGAAGTCAACGCCACCGCGGCCGCGTCGGCGGCGCCAAGCTAGCTGGCCGCCGCGCGCGCGCGTGCCAGGGTCGGCGCGGCCGCAGAAATGCACCAGCCAACGCCAAGCATGCATCGCAATCGCCACCACATGGGTTATGCTGAAATGGGATGTTTGCAAGAGCATGGAATGCGTCAGCCCGTTCGTGAAAATCAACTGCCCCACATAGATTGCACCACACGGATTGCACCACATGAATTATCCGATTCCAAACGAAGAATATACTCGACGCCCCCCAGGATGATCGGCCCCACATTTTTCGCATTGCAAATTACATGCGGTTCTGCCCCATCGTCCATCCTAGATATGAACCAGACCATCCCAGCCCAACTGCCATCGACCCCCCCCCCCCCATCCTTCGCGAACATCACATACGCGCGAACCCTGACTTACCAAAAACAATTAACTGCCATGAACCCCTCGCAAAAGATGCGACGACACGCACACGCGCGCGCCGTCGCGCGCACATGCCACATTTAGATATATATATATATATATATATATAATTAAACACGAAACAAACTCGGTTCGGGCAAGATTTCAAATCGAACGCCCAACAAACATATAGAAACAATGTTTCGCGCGCGTTCTCTTGCGAATTTATCGAAAATCATAGGTTGCCCAACATGTTCGTACAATGCGACCAAACGGGTTTCGGTTTCGTCCGCGCGTCGAAATCAGTCGAACGCCCCTACGCGCGTGCTGGGGTGAAAGGATCCGCGTCAAATCCGCCGATCCGGCGTGTGAGTTACAAGGAGTCTCAGCTACAGCCTCGAGGCTGAGCCTCAGCCTCCGGGGGGGTTGCCGGGGTGGCTCTGCCGGGGAAGGGGGGGCGGGGGGGGGGGTGCGAGTTTCCGGCGGATGCGTTTTTTGACACCCCTCACAAGGATCGTGGCCTCCGAGGGGGTTCCGAACTCGAGTGCCACCCCGCCCGCACCAAGAGGCTCCGAAGAAGCCTCCAAGAGGCCCCAAGGGGCACAGAAGAGGCCCCCAAGAAGCCCCAAGAGACTCCCAAGAGACCCCCAAGAGGCCCCCAAGTGGCCCCAAGAGGCCCAAGAGGCCCCCAAGAAGCCCCAAGAGGCCTCCAAGAGGCCCCCAGAGGTCCCGGCCAACCACGATATCCCAACCAGCGTCCATGAGGCCTCTGACCCACCACCCACGCACGGTGGTGGGATAGGCCGAAGGCCACTGGATAAATGCGGAATGAAAGGGGGAAGGAAGGGAAAAGAGAGGAGGGACGAGGGCGAAGGAGGATCACATCAGTCGGAGCGCCCCGGATCGGCGGCACTGGCCGAAGGCCACTACAATAATACCATGCGGCCCACCCTCGCGCGCTTGCTGCGCGTGCATTTCGAACTCCTTCCAAAACCTGCATCACCGACGCGAAGACGCCGTTATCGTCGCGAGCGTGATCAGCATCGGCGCCGTCACGGGCTGCCCCGTCGTCGCTGTCAACATCGCCACAGGCATCGCTACTCTCATCGTTGTGTCTACCGTTGTCGACGTTGCCATGATACCGCGCCCGCCCAAGTCGCCGACTCGTACTGGAGTCCCCGCTGACATGTGCCGAGCGGTCAACGCCACCGCGGTCGCGTCGGTCGCGCCAAACTAGCTGGCCGCTGCGCTCTCGAGCACGCGCGGGCTAGCGCGGCCGCATAGATGCACCAGCCAACGCCAAGCACTCATCGCAATCGTTCCCGCATGGGGTTTACAAACCACGCGGCGGGCGGGCGGGCAGGATGTCTGCGCGAGCAGTGGAGTAGACAACTTCAGGTTGAGAACGGGTGGATTGCACCACTTTGATTCTCCTTTCTGGAAAAGGAATAAACGCGACCCCCCCCCAGGGATTTTCGGCACCCGTGTTTCGCATTGCAATTTACAAGCGATTTTGCTTCAATCCATACCATCCTAGCCCACCAGCACCGTTCCCCCCTCGCCATCCTTTACAAAAAACGCGCACACTCGTTTATCAAACGTCATAAGTTTCCGAAGAGCCCTTGCAAAACAAAAGCAACGAAGTGCACAAACGTTCGTCGTCGCGCGCACGCCGATATCCGCTCAGAGACACCAAAACCGGGTGTCAAAAACACAGAAAATACACAGGGGCGTTCTTGCGAAGTCTTAAGACAACCATCGGTTGTTCAATATGTTCATAAAATGCTTCCAACGGGACTCGCGCGCGCGTGTCGAAATCGTTCGAACGCCCCTGCGCGCGCGCGCCGGGGTGGCACGATCCGTTTCAAATAATAACACGCGGGACACTCTCGCGCCTGCCGCACGCGCATTTCGAACTCCTTCCAAAACCTTAATCATCGACGCGAAGACGCCGTTATCGTCGCGAGCGTGATCAGCATCGGCGCCGTCACGGGCTGCCCCGTCGTCGCTGTCAACATCGCCACAGGCATCGCTACTCTCATCGTGGTGTCTACCGTTGTCGACGTTGCCATGATACCGCGCCCGCCCAAGTCGCCGACTCGTACTGGAGTCCCCGCTGACATGTGCCGAGCGGTCAGTCGGTCGCGCCAAACTAGCTGGCCGCTGCACGCGCGAGCATGCGCGAGCTAGCGCGGCCGCAGAGATGCACCAGCCAGCACCCAGCACTCATCGCAATCGTTTCCGCATGGGGTTTTGCAAACCATGGTGCGGGCGGGTGGGTGGGATGATTGCGCGAGCAGTGGAGCTGACAACTTCAAGATCGGCAAATGCACTGCACCATACAGTTTGCACCAGATAGATTGCACCACGCGGATTGCTCTACATAACCCTGGCAAGCAAACAGTAAACCCCCCGGCGATATCGCTAGCACAGAAAATAAAATAAATAATTATTTTGGGCGGCTCCCTCCAGCGATATCGTTAGCACATAAAAAAATAATTAATTAATTTGCCCCCCCGGGCCCGAAGCTGGCGGCAACGCGAGGCGACAGCCTGAAGAACCAACGCGCACGAACGCTTGCCAATGCATTCCCGCCTTGCTAGAACACTGGGAAACTGACGCGCATCGGAAATCAAAGGTAAATCAAAAATGACAAACAATGAAATCACCGCAAGCAACTATACTTGAAAGGACCCCCCAAAGGAATCCAAGAGGAATCTCAGAAGGAAGCCCACGCAGAATCTCAAAGGATCCCTATTGGAAATTCAAAGTAATCTCAAAGGAACCCCACAGAAATCGCAAAGGGATCTCAGCGGCAGCTCAAACGAACCACGAAGGAATCTAAGGAATCTGGAATACGCGGGCTCGCGTGGACATAAGCAAACCCTATTGCGGCCGCAATAGGGAAATTGTTTTTTTCACGGGGTCCTATGGGAGAGTCCACGGAGGGATATCGCAGACGGATTCCGCGAACCCCCCCCGCGATATGTTAGCACATTTATTGAAAATAAAATAATCCACAGGCACCGGAGGTCGATGTGATGCTCCCTTCAGGGATTGTCGAAGGAATATCAGAGGAACTTGAAAGAACCCCCAAAGGAATCCCATAAGAATATCACAAGGAATCGCACGCATGATATCGAAGGAACCAATGGAAGTTCAAAGCAATCTCAAAGGAGCCCAACAGAAATGTCAAAGGCATCTCAGCGGCAGCTCAAACGAACCACAAAGGAATCTAAGGAATTTGGAAAACGCGGGCTCGCGTGGACATAAGCAATCCCTATTGCGACCGCACTAGGGAAATTGATTCTTTCAGGGGATCCTATGGGAGAGTCCACGGAAAGATTTCGCAGACGCATTCCGCGAACCCCCCCGCGATATGTTAGCACATTTATTACAAATAAAATAATCCACCGGCCCCGGATGTCGATGTGATGCTCTCTGGGGCAATGGGGCATCAAAGGGATATGACCGGAGCCTCAAGGGACCCACAGAATAACATCAAAGGAACACCAGAGGAGTCTCAAAGGAGTCCCAAAATAATCACATATTGATTCTTTCAGGGGATCCTATGGGAGAGTCCACGGAGAGATTTCGCAGACGCATTCCGCGAACCCCCCCGCGATATGTTAGCACATTTATTACAAATGCAATAATCCACCGGCCCCGGATGGGGCATCAAAGGGATATGACCGGAGCCTCAAGGGACCCTCAGAATAACATCAAAGGAACACCAGAGGAGTCTCAAAGGAACCCCAAAATAATCACAATGGAAGCGGCAAGGAATCTCAAAAGAAGCCAATCGGAGTATCAGAGGAATCTCTGAGGAATCTCACAGAAACGCACAGAATCACAGGAAGCGACTCTGGGCAGGTGTGCCTTGTCGCTGGGCTCTGGACTACAAGGGGACCGGGCATTCAGAGGCTTGTGGAGGCCTTTCTGCATGCCTCCTGGGAACCTCCGGGGACCTCCCCTCCACGGACCTCTGGTGACCTGCGGGGGATATCGCTTCCGCCCCGGCCCCGGTGCCGGAAGCGTTATAATTTCCTCTGATGAAGGGGGGGGGGGGAGGGGGGTTTACTGATTGCCTCCCAGGGTTAGATTGCACTGCATAGGTTGCCAGAAGCACACTGCTTTGGGCCATCGCTCGGACGTCCATTTCCTGTGTGTTTCTTTGGTTTCGTGCGTGGGCTCTTTCGCGAAATGATCAAGGATGCTCCTCGATGGTCCTCGCCGACGGAAAAATGCACACGTCCGAGCGATGCCAAGGCTTGGCGTCCACGCTGGCCAACGCTCAACGACGTGCTTACGCCCCTGCTCCCGGCGGCCCGCTGAAAAGGGGGGGCTGTGGCTCTGCGGCGGTTGGCGCCCTCGGGCGTCCCAGTCGGCGATGCTGTGGATGCTGGGGCACTCGAGGCGGACGGCGATGCCCTCCCGCCGCGCCACCTGCAGGGTTCCCTTTTGCTCTGCACCGGCGCAGCGACGTCGTCGTCGTCGTCGTCGGAGGAGGAGGAGGAGGAGGAGGAGGAGGAGGAGGAGGGGGAGGAGGAGGAGGAGGAGGAGGATCGACGGCGCAGCAGTCGCTCTGTACAGCTTCGCGCGCCTCTGGTTCTGGTCGCCACGGCGGGACGCATCTGATAAGAATTGCCAGGGCAGACCATGGGAGGGGCCCAAGAGACGCCCAGATCCCAGCGACTGGGCATAGGAAGACGACCCAGGACGTAAAAGCGCAGCCTCATTGAGGAGGAGCCGAGGCAACGTGTGAAGCCCACGGCACGAAAAGATCGTGACGTCGGAGGAGGAGGGACAAGTCGCGCCCGTGAGCTACAAGCAAACTCTTGCTGTATGACGTGTTCGAACGTGCACCCCGTGCTACACATCGGCCCTGGGCGGCCTTCGCCAGTCATCGGCGAACTCTGGCGGTCTCAGCCGATCCCTGGCGACCTTATGCGCGAAAGTTCGAAGGCTGTGCTGAACGACAATAAGGCCATGGTCGAGCCCTCCAGCGAAAAGCACCTTACAGCAGGGACGAAACCGCAAAAATGACAAGAATACTCTGCTGGGCCCAGGAGCACGCGGCCTCTTCCACCGTGTTCCGTAGTTCAGGCCACGCACGAGCTGAGAACGTTCCGTGAATGCGGCAGGCAAGAGGAGGCCAAGACGGGAAGAAATGAAAAGCAGACAGAGAGCCCTCCTCCGTCTCATCATCCTAAGAGAACTTCCCTTCCTCATCCTCCTCATCTTCGCCGTCGTAAAACTAACATTCATCATCACCACCACCACAATAATCATCATCGTCATCATCATCAGCAGCGTTATCGTCCTCATCGTCGACATCATCATCAGCAACATCATAATCATCGATATAACTCATCTCATGTCCGCCCCCACTTATTTTGATTATCATCGCTCTCATCGAAGTAACCCCTCTCCAGCCAAACCTCCTCCCCATCAGCCCCCTTCTCCTCACATTCCTCCTCCTCCTCCTCTTCAACCTCCTCTTCCCCCCGGCTTCTCGTTTTACTCGTCCTCGTGCTCCTCCCTCTTCCGAATTCCCCTCGTCATTCCTCTCGTGTTGCGCCACAGGTTGCGCCAGGCACCACGCGCCTCACCGACTTGCGATGTCTCCACTCCAGCCGCGTGCCATGTAAGTTGAGCTAAGACGCCCAACACCTCACAAGGTTGTCAGTTTCTTCTGCGTTGTGCCTTTAATGCCAAAAAGAACCTTCGTAGCATACTCGAGAATAAGGAAAGAAACCAATAACCTCGCAGCCGGAAACCACGAAATGCCTTTATTGAGTCCCCCTCTGCTTCTACATGGGGAATCACAAGGGCCTCTCGATGATTCCGCGGCACCTGTCTCCCGTTCTCCCTCGACGCCACCTGCAGAACGACCTTGCGCACAGTGCCAGCCAGTACGCGGTCGTCCGGTGCGGTGAGCAGGGTGCCGTCGGCAAGGACGACGAAGACGTTCGTCTGGAGGCCCTCGGTGATAAGACCCGCCTCATCTTGGCTGCGAAAACATGGGGGAGAAGGGAGGAGGGAGGGACTATTCTGCCTTCTCCTCCTCCTCCTCCTCCTCCTCCTGCTACTACTACTACTACTACTACTACTACTACTACTACTACTACTACTACTACTACTACTACTACTACTACTACTACTACTACTACTACTACTACTACTACTACTACTACTACTACTACTACTACTACTACTACTACTACTACTACTACTACTACTACTACTACTACTACTATTACTACTACTACTACTACTACTACTACTACTACTACTACTACTCACTACTACTCACTAATACTGTTACAACTACTCACTACTACTTACGACTACATACTACGACGACTACTACCACTACTACTACTAATAATAATAGTACTACGACTACTACTACTACTACTACTCCTACGACTTACTACAAATACTACTTACTACTATTACTACTACTACTACTACTACTACTACTACTACGACTACTGCTACTACGACTACTACTTCTACGACTACTACTACTACTACGAGTACTAGTACTGACTTACTCTTTAACTAACTACTTACTACTACTACTTACTACTACTACTACTACTACTACGACTACTAATACTACTACGACTTACTACTACTAAGACTACTACTACTACGACTACTACTACTACGACTACTAATACTACTACTACTACTACTACTACTACTACTACTACTACTACTACTACTCACTACCACTATTGTTGCTATATTACTACGACTACTACTACTACTACCTACTACTACTACTACTACTACTCCTACTACTACTACTACTACTACTACTACTACTACTACTACGACGACTACGACTACTACTACGACTACTACGGCTATTACGACTACGACGACTACTACTACTGCTAATAATAATAATAATAATGATACGACGACGACTAGTACTACTACTAATAATAATGATAATAATAATACGACGACGACGACCATGACGACGACGACTACTACTGCTACTACTACTACTACTACTACTACTACTATACTACTACTACTACTACTACTACTACTACTACTACTACTACTACTACTACTACTACTACTACTACTACTACTACCGCGCCGATCCCTAATCATGACAAGGACAGCCACCATACGACCATGAATAATCACAATGATACTGCTGCTTCTGCTGCTGCTGCTGCTGCTGCGGCTGCTACCGCTAGTGACTGCTGCTGCTGCTGCTGCACCACCCGAGCAGCGGCAGCGGGTCTCAGGGAGGCTTCGGGCCAGCGGCAGCGCCCGCGCGCCGGCCTCCGCGGTGCCTCGGCCGCCCGCGCCCGGCTCCAGCCTCGGGCGCGAGGCCGCCCGGTCGGCCTGCCGCGCGGCGGGGAGGGCGGGCGGGCAGGGCGGCGGGGGGGGGGGGCGCCGGCTGCACGCCTCCGGGCGAGCCTGCCGCACCCGTGCCGGGACAAGGGTCGGCGTGGCCAGGACCTGTGCGGGCGTGGCTGGCGCCCTCCGAAAGGGGGGTGGGAGGGCGACGACGAGGAAGACGACGACGAAGGAGAGGAGCAGGGGGGCGGCGGGAAAAGGCAAAGGAGGAGGAGGAGCAGAAGGAATTGGTGAAGGAGGAGGAGGAGGAGGAGGAGCGGGAGGAGGAGGAGGAGGAGGAGGAGGAGGAGAAGGAGGAGGGGGGGAGAGGGGGAGAGAGGTGGGGTGCCATGCGCAATGAAGCACGTAACTATCATGTCGCTTTGCTGCTTCGGCGGGCCCGCGCGCGAGCGCTTGAACGCTTGCGCGCAGTCGCGCAAACGCGCGAGCGAGCCAACATGTGAGCACACGCAGGCACGCCGGAATGCAGGCACGCAGGCACGCAACTACGTTGCGCGGCCCAAGCCCACGATAGCGCGCAGGCCCACACGTGGGACACAAATGACACATGATTGAAGGCGCTCGAGAGCGCCCGCGAGACGCTTAGCACAACACTGCGAAAGCACTTCGCGAGCGCTTGCGAACGGTTTGCGAGGCGATCCTGAAGCGCTTACCTGGCGCTTCGGGCCCACGTTTCGGGAACGAGTGCCAGAGATGCAGACGAGACACGCCACAACTCGAAGGGCACCAACTACACACCTGCACCGATCCTTGCCAGGCTCGTCCTGGGCCCTAGATCGGTGCATACGCCCTCCCGGATCGGAGGGCACGTGAGCCGATCCTGGACCCAGGATGGGCAGAGCCAGGATCGGTGCAGGTGCATAGGAGGAGGAGGAGGAGGAGGAGGAGGAGGAGGAGGAGGAGGAGGAGGAGGACGAGGAGGAGGCAGGAGAGGAGGAAGGAGGAGGCGGAGGAGGGGAGGAGGAGGGAGAGGGGAGGAGGAGGAGGAGGAGGGGAGGGAGGGGGGGAGGAGGAGTAGGAGGAGGAGGAGGAGGAGGAGGGAGGGGGGGAGGAGGAGTAGTAGGAGGAGGAGGAGCAGGAGGAGGAGGAGGAGGAGGAGGACGAGGACGAGGAGGAGGAGGAGGAGGAGGAGGAGGACGAGGACGAGGAGGAGGAGGAGGAGGAGCGAGCGTTGGCCCACCCCGCACGAGCGCGCGGGCCTGCCAGGGCCAGGCAAGCGCGCTCCACTGCTCGCAGGGTGGCTGCTCGCAACTGGCCCGGATCCGCCGAGTGGAATGTGCGATCCACTACGTCGAGGCAGGGACGTTCGCTTTTGCTCGGACGCTTGCGAGCAGCAAGCGCCTCGCGAACAGGGGAACGCGCTCGGTGGCGGCCAGCCGGCACCGCCTTCTCCAGAGCCCTCTGTTTCGGGAACTGCCGGAGGGGTGCGTGGCGGCGCCCACGAGAGGGTGGGGGGAGGGGGGGGGCGCGAGGGGGGGCGGCCTTCCAAGAAGGCGGGGGGGGGGCTTCTGAGAAGGCGGGGGCCCTTCTTGGAGACCCTCCGAGCGAGCTTCAAAGAAGCCTCCTCAGAAGCCCCCGAGCCCTTCGAAACAGCCCCCGAGCCCTTCGAAGAAGCCCCCCCCCTGGCCTTCTCAGAAGGCCGCTCCCACCCCCTTGCGGGCGCCGCCGAGGTGGCCCTGGCGCGAGGGGACCCCAGCCTCTCCAGGCAGACCCAGCCGGCCTGCAGAGCGCCCCTCACGAGGCATCGAGGGCACCGCGAGGCACCAACGCGGCGCGTGGAGCCGCAGGGCCGATGCACCGACGATGCGGCACGATCCTTCGACCCCATCTGCTCGGACGCCACTCGGCATGCTGGGTCAGCGCACTCGGGCAGCTTGCCCAGTGTGCCCTCGAGGGGGCCCAGGAAGAGGGGGTGCGCGCATCGTGGCCCGAGGCATGTGCGCGGACGGGGGGAGGGGGCCAGGCAACGTGTTGACAGAAGAAGAGGGGCCATGAATTCTGGGAAATGTCAGGGCCCCAGCCATGATATCCACCCCCCTCCAGTCCTCGCCCCCCTCACGCAGCTGGGGCTAGCGAATCAGCTTACGTACCTGCAAGAATTCTCAGGCCTCCTGCTCCTCCTCCCGCTGTTCCTCATCCACCCCCATCCCTTCTTCCTCCTCATCCTCCTCCACCTCCTCCTCCTCCTCCTCCTCCTCCTCCTCCTCCACCTCCTCCTCCTCCTCCTCCTCCTTCTCATCCTCCTCCTAATCCATCATCATCATCACACCAGAAGCACCACCATCATCAACCATCATCACATCATCATCATCATCATCATCATTCATCATCATCATCATCATCATTCATCATCATCATCATAATCATAATCATCATCATCATCATCATCATCATCATCATCATCATCATCATCATCATCATCAGCATCATCATCAGCAGCATCAGCATCAGCATCAGCATCAGCATCAGCATCATCATCATCGTCATCATCATCACCAGCACCACCACCACCATCATCTTCATCTTCATCTTCATCTTCATCTTCATCTTCATCCTCATCTTCTTCATCATCATCAGCAGCATCATGATCATCACCATCACCATCACCATCACCGTCACCATCACCATCGCCATGACCACCATCATCATTATCAACATCAACATCAGCATCATCATAATGATCAGCATCATCGTCATCATCAGCATCACCATCATCATCATCATCAACATCATCATCAGCATCATCATCATCATCATCATCATCACCATCATCATCATCGCCATCATCATCATCGCCATCATCATCATCATCATCATCATCATCATCATCATCATCATCATCATCATCATCATCATCATCGTCAGCATCATCATCACCACCGTCCTCACCCTCATCCTCCTCATCCCCATCATCATCCTCGTCCTCATCATCATCCTCATCTTCACCACCACCAATACCACCACCACCACCACCATCATCATCATCAGCATCAGCAGCATCAGCATCCTCCTCTTCATCCTCATCCTCGTCCTCCTCATCCTTCTCTTCCTTGTCCTCCTCCTCCTCCTCCTCCTCCTCTTCCTCTTCAGCGTTAGCATCATCAGCAGCAGCAGCTTCAGCATCAGCATCAGCATCATCATCATCATCATCATCATCATCATCAGCAGCAGCAGCAGCATCATCGTGATCGCCATCATCCTCATCATCATCAGCAGAAGCATCAGCATCAGCATCAGCATCAGCATCAATAGCAGCAGTAGCAGCGCAAGAAAACGCTCATAGGTCGGCGTTCTGCTGACGCCTTTCCGTGCCCGTCATTGGCATCATGCAAAGAAACGCGTTGCCTCAATCATAGCCTTGGGCAAAAGGGCGGGGGATCGAGGAGCGTCGACGGGAGAGCGTATTGATGATGCTGCGTCCCCCCTGATACGGGCATGCTATGAGGGCCCAGCGCCAGTAGCGTCAGCCCCTCAAACCCATCAGCATCGTCTCCTCTCCCCTCCTGCTCCCCATCAGTATCCCCTCCTCCTCCTCATCGTCATTCTCTCCTCCTCATCAACAAAATATCACGATGCCCTCCCCGGCGCGCGGAACGCAGCCTCGACCAGGGCCTCGCCGGCGTCAGCGCCTTCGACGCATCAGTGGAGGAATGGCAAGAGAAACCAGAACGCAAACCACACGGAGGACGCATCAGTTGATCCTCCTCCCTCCTTCGTCCTCCCTCCCCATCCCCCTCATCATTAATATCATCCACGCTCCTCGTCTTCCTCCAACTCCTCCTCCTAATCCTCCTCCTCCTCCTCCTCCTCCTGCTTTCCCCCCTCCAGGCCTACTGGGATGCCAAGGGGCTGAACCCTCCCAGCGGCCTCCAGGCCTTGCAGGACTGGGTGTAGTACTGTCGTATGCGGCACATGGACCACGACAAGACGATTTTCCCGAAGCCCAAGAAGAACAAGTATCATGCCATGTTGTCAGCGAGTTTGCTTTGGAACGGTGCAATGTATTATTAGTAGTAGTAGAAGTAGTAGTAGAAGTAGTCGTAGAAGTAGTCGTAGTAGTAGAGGTAGTAGTAGTAGTAGTAGTAGTAGTAGTAGTAGTAGTCGTAGTAGTCGTAGTCGTAGTCGTAGTCGTAGTAGTAGTAGTAGTAGTAGTAGTAGTAGTCGTCGTCGTCGTCGTCGTCGTCGTCGTCGTCGTCGTCGT